>RDPX01000563.1:163460-199018 GCA_003991215.1 Morbakka virulenta
CCGATAATTGTTACAGTCCCTGAGGTTACCCTTCTTTGGCAGCTTGATGACGTTTCCTTTCTTCCACTCGGCTGGTACTTCCACCTTATCCCAGATCTTGCTGAAGAGGCTGTGTCAGCTTTGATAGCCTCTGCTGGGATTGAATCTGGCCCCGGTGCTCTACCATTCCTCAGTTTATTGATGGCCTGTCTGATCTCCCCTTTGGAGGGCTTTTCACAGTTGATGGAAAGTTCCTTCTCTGCTGATGGAATGTCTGGTGGTTCCTCTGGGGGAGGGCGGTTCAGCAGCTCCCTGAAGTGCTCTACCCATCGTTGCAGTTGTTCCTCTGTGGTTGTCAGTGGGTTTCTGTTTTTATCATTAACAGGCTTTTCTGTCTGTTGGTACTTGCCGGCTAGCCTCTTAGAGACTAAGTACAACTCTTTGATGTTTCCCTGTCCTACCGTTCCTTCTGCTTATCTAGCAAGAGCCTGAACATAATCTCGCTTATCCTTCTTTAAGCTTCTCTTCACCTCCTTGTTTGTCTCTGTGTATTCCTCCTGTGTTTTTGCCTTTGTTGCTCTCGTTCGACTTATATTCGCTGCAGCCTTTTTTTCTTTCCTCACTTCTAGTTTTTTGATTGTTTCTGCGGAGATCCACTCTTTGTGCTGTGTTTTCTTCTTTCCGAGAACCGCCTCACATGTATCTATCCATAGTTTCTTACTATACTCCCATTGTGTCTCTATGCTTGTATCTTTGTCCTCTATCAGATCTTGTAATGCCTAAAACCTGTTGGTTAGGTTGGCTTTGAAGGCTTCTCGAGTGTCCTGACTTCTGAGCAATCCCACATTATATTTTATTCGTGTGTTACTTTTCATTTTGTATTTCTTCAAACGTAGTCACAATTTTGTTACCAAGAGATGATGGTCTGAGGACACCTCGGCGCCTCTCAACACCCGTACATCTTGCATTGTTCTTCTACATTTCTGGCTTATGCAGATATGGTCTATCTGATTTTCAGTCTCATGATCCGGTGAGACCCAAGTGGCTTTGTGGATGTGTTTCTTTGGAAATATACTTCCTCCTATGACCAGCTGATTCAACGCACAGTGGTCTGCAAATCTCTCTCCATTTTCATTCATTTGTCCTGATCCCTGTGCCCCCATTGTACTCGCATATCCGGTGTTGTCAGATCCTATCTTGGCATTGAGATCCCCCATCAGGACTGTTATGTCCTTGCCTCTTTTCTTGTCTATCACTGCCTGTAACTGATGGTAAAACTCATATTTCTTCTCCTCTTCCGCATTATAGCTTCTCCCTTACTTTCTTTAAATATATTAAGTAAAATATTTTGATATTTCTTCTCAATTTCACTTGACTGGTTTTCAATTCCATCGTGAGGCTTCTTTACTTTAACTGCTTCTAAATAATTACTTATTAATTTTTGCCCTTTCTGTGCGACATCACTTGAAATCTTTATTTTAAGCCTTCTCTTACTACATAGGGAACGTATCACCCATCGAATGTGACTCTGTGTTGGTTATGTTTTTATGGTTTAATCAAAGCTTTATTTTCTAAGAACACTAATATCATAAACACTGGACGGATAATACTGTTTTTTTCTTTGCCGTCATCCACGTTCACATCTTCATTAATACCGTAATCGTTCAAATAAGCGCTAGGGCGCTTATTTAATTTTTATGCTTTTCAGGGGCGCACTTATTCGAAAATGGCGCTTATTTAAGAGGGACGCTTAGTTGAGAGGGGCGCTTATTTAAGAGGGGCGCTTACTTAAGATGATACTAAACCACAGTAAAAAAAGAAAATGTATCATGATGATTCATGTCAAAGAATGGAGGACATGACATAACCTTCTCGCGGTGTTCCCTGTTAAAGCTGTCTGCTTGAATCCACACTTTAAGCCAAATCAGTGAACTAACTGTGTCATTAGACAATCTACTATTGATATCCAAATGAATCTCCATTATGAATCTCAGCATACTACAGTTGAATGTCGAGGGCCTGACAGCCTTCAAAAATACTGTGATTGAGCAACTGACTCTCACCCATAAACCCGATGTGATACTCCACCAGGAGACACACTGCATTGTGATTCCCCGACCATCAAGCATCAACACCTAGATGCTAATCGAAAGGCAGATTGGCCCAAGTATGCAGAACTAGTTAATGCTACTGTACCCAACCTACCAACACCAGAGAGTGATAACATCAATGAAACCTTTTCCCTAGAGGAAAGAGGAAACAATACATCCCATCCTGGGACAGCCACTCTGAAGACCTTCTACGGTCAATCAACTCTTCTACTGATGACTCAGCTAGAACTGCTCACACAAATGAACTTAAAGAACACCTGAATAATTTGAAGCATGAATGTTGGTTTGAAACCGTGGAACAGACAGATATGACTCACTCTAGCCGAAAGGCATGGGCCGTCATAAAGCGCCTTACTGGGTAAGGGAAACCACCTCGACAATGTCCTGTGAGAGCTAATGCCATCGCAAGTGTCCTCATTGCAAATGGAAAATTCCTTGTTGCTGATAAAGAGTTTGAAAAGACTGTTAAAGCCACAACCTCAAAATTGATGAACTCACCAACAGCTAACATGAACCTGTCGGCTGATTTCACTGATGACGAACTCGAACTAGCTTTCAAGAAGATGAAGCCTAACAAAGCTGCCGGTGCAGAAAAAATTTACCCAGAGCACCTTCTCAAGCTGGGCCCAGATGCCATAAGATGGCTGAAAGTATTTCTGTCGCACTGCGTTTCTTCCTGAAAACTCCCAACCATTTGGAGATGACCCAACATCATCGCAATCCCCAAACCTGGAAAAGAACTGAGTGATCCTGAAGGATACCGTCCCATATCACTATTATCAGTGGTGTATAAACTTCTTGAAAGACTAATTCTAAACCGAATTTCCCCATATCGTAGATAGTCAGCTCCCTCAAGAGTAGGCGGGGTTTCGAGCAAACCGCTCGACCCTCGACCGTGTGGCCTCCTTGGTCAGGGACATAGAACATGCATTCGACAGGAAGGAACGAATGGACCTAGTTCTCGTTGATCTGTCTGGGGCGTATGACACCGTTTGGCACCACGGCCTAAAACTGAAACTCCTCTCCACTATCCCAGACAGAAAACTTGTGACTTTCATCAAGGAAATGATAACCAACAGGTCTTTCAGACGTGCCAGCCGCAGTGGTGAAACAAGCAGAACAAAGCTCCTGTATAATGGTGTTCCACAGGGCTCGGTGCTAGCCCCTACTTTGTTCAATATTTATCCTGCTGACATGCCACCAACAATTGCAGAAAACTACGTGTAGCGGATGATCTCGCCTCGGCCTACCCTGGCACCAGTATGCAGAAAATCCAAAACTCTCTTACAAATGATATCGCATCCATTTCATCGTACTTTCAACAGTGGGGCCTGAAACTAAGTATCCAAAAAACTACCAACTCACTCTTTCACCTAAACAACAATGATACTGAAGCCAAGCTCAGGGTAACCGTTGATGGGAAGGACTTACCTTTTAAAAAACATTCGAAGTACCTTGGCATCATTCTTGATAGAATCCTCACCTTCAAGTAAAGTCTCCTCAAGAGTTATTATATATATATATATATATATATATATATATATAAGGGGTATCCAGCTTAGAGCGAGGCGGATTGAGCTATGTACAGGCCCCTTACGAATCGAAAACAATTCTGAAGGGGTCTGTACATAGATCAATCCACGGCTCTTCGATTTACCCAGATTCACAGACAAGTCCTACAATGTCCTTCCACCTATTTCTATCCTGAGCTAACATTTTCAGACATTCGAGGTCATATACACAGTTCAAGGTTTTAACATTCATAAGCTCAGGATTCAACAACACAAAGTTCTATAGCAACATAGTATATGCTATGCTGTTATAAAACTTGGTGTNTATATATATATATATATATATATATATAAGGGGTATCCAGCTTAGAGCGAGGCGGATTGAGCTATGTACAGGCCCCTTACGAATCGAAAACAATTCTGAAGGGGTCTGTACATAGATCAATCCACGGCTCTTCGATTTACCCAGATTCACAGACAAGTCCTACAATGTCCTTCCACCTATTTCTATCCTGAGCTAACATTTTCAGACATTCGAGGTCATATACACAGTTCAAGGTTTTAACATTCATAAGCTCAGGATTCAACAACACAAAGTTCTATAGCAACATAGTATATGCTATGCTGTTATAAAACTTGGTGTTCAAGAAAAAGTGGTATATTATCCTGACTCAACCAATCAAAATCTAAAAAAATCAAGAAAAAAAATTGAGCAAAGCTAAATCTTTACAAAAAGGCAGCAGCTTTCGAGTCAGCCTTGTTCATTGATATAAGTAACATTTCATCTCTACAATCCGTACACGCTTTGCAAGTAAGGCGCGTTCTATAGATACGGTTACGAGAGTAACGTACAGTTACGATATTGGATCCTTTTTTCATATCTATGCTGACAAATGCTCGTATTACATAGAAGCTAAAGTACTGTGCCAATTGCATCACAAGAGTACAGTGGGTACAACAATAATGAAAGCAAAATTTCATTCGTTCTGCAGTAATCTGTAAGGATCTCCGGCAAATATTACGGGACTAACATATTATTACAGTATCCATCAAAATTCCAAGTAACAAAGGTATGAATGAATTTCCGACTACTCTGAGGGAAAAGCAATGGTTGACACTTTTTCGCCTTACGAGACTAAATTGTATATACAAGAGGCATATTTTATCCTAAACTTGAACTGGTGTCCTCGAGCTGCTGGTTCGCCAATGCACTTCCAATACTCGATATATACAACTAGTTATAAACACAATTACGCTATTCAAGCATATAACACACAACAGTCTGTTTCACTAAGTGTGGTAACATTTAATTTCCCAGGGTCATATCACTGACGAAGAGGGAGAAGAGCAATGAAATATTGTTGCACTTCTGCAGCTGCTGTTTACAAGTTATTTTTTTGAGCTTATCAAGCTTTCAGGATTAAAAAAAATTCATGGTTTTGCTGCCCAAAGCCATATTTTTTTTCTCGCCAATATTTTGAAGTAAAGAACTTTGCCCAGACGTAGTATCTTATTTTCGCTTGTTGGAGTGAGGGTAGTAAAAAAATCCATCTCGAGAATAATAAACTCTTGTTAAACCTTATCCAAATTTTTCAAAGAAAATAAGATTTAAAGAACATGTAATTTTCTCATTCTTTCTTGTTAAATTTTGAAAAATGTAGCCGTCCCAGCTTTTCTCACAGGAGTGGCCTACATATAGTAAATCAATGTGTACCATTTATTGCTAAAAAATGCTCTGCCACTAAAACCAAATCCATTTCAGTTGAAGGGTCAACCACAAGTAAACGGTATCAATAGTCTCAAATAATGGGATAACCAGAAAACAGCCTTTAAGATTATCTAGTTGTGCAAAAATCAACGGAGATGAAAGAAAATGATCGAGACCAGTTAGCGCATCTGAGCATGGTAATGAACTCTGAACCAACACCTGGTTTACTCGAAAATTGAAATGGCGTGTTGAACGAGCAGGGCCAAGAAAAGTACAGCAAAATTTACGTAACAAAGAATGTGTGACGAGGCAAAAATTACAGCATTAATTTTCTCATATTACTATGCATATTCTTTTACAAAGAAACATTTTTCACTTGTTTCTTCTTTTGTTGTACAAGTCACCCAATTTAATACTAAATTTCTTTCAGAGTTATGCATTAACGTTTATCAGAAAAAAAATAGACATCGCCCTTCGCTATCCCCCAAATTTATATACTGGCAAACAAAATACTTCTCCGCACACAAAAACGGAATAAGAAAAAGGAAAAATGGAACAAGAGCGAGTGGAAGATAGGAGAGGAAAATAAAAGAGGGGGAAAGGAGTGTAAGAAAGGATAGCGACAAAGGAGGGAGAAAGGCGATGAAGAAAGGGAAGTAAATGTGGCAGGTCTTAACATTTGCCAAATACCTAAGATTATCCGAAACGTTTCCTTACTGCCCTATACATTAACAAATTATTCCTGGCCTTTTAATTAAATTTAAAGCCGACGAGGTGAAACCGTTATTGGAAAGGGTGATGTAAAATGTTGTTATTGGTGACTTATTCCGACATTTGGTTTATTGCATCTTAACAACTACGGAAGTCCCTTTTTAACTCCATCAAAAATAGTGATTAATGGTTCTCTAAAATTTTCTCTGTTTTAAGGTATGCCAATTTTGGTGTACTGATGCGCAATTTTTTCCAGCTTTAATTTCAATGTGCCAGCTCGGTATTTTCAGTGTAGAAAGATAAGATGCTTTTGTATACTAGCATGGATGAATTCAAAGTGCCGACGCATAAATTTCGGTGGTTAACCCCGATATTTATGCCGGTGAATTCAGAAATTTTGTGTCAGCTTGAATATGTTAGTTTTTCCATCTCGAATATTTTGGCATGCAACCCCCAATTTTTAGTATTCTGGATTGAAACACTAAATCTTTAAGTGTTTACTTTGGGATTGTGGTGCGCCAGCTCAAATATATTTTTATGCAGAAACAAAAAAACATGTATGTTCAAGCTTGTATATGTTGATTTTTCGCCTCCAATATTTTCGTGTACGCACTTAAGTTTTGTGTGAAAATTTATAAGTGCATCTGTTAATGTTTTAGTTTCGAATCCAATACTAACAATATACGCTATGGCTGGGTACATTGCAACACACTGCAAATGTCCAACATAATCGTAGTAGTTAGTAGTTTCATATGGCTTTGTTGTTTATATTTCCACTCCAGTTCTTTTGAGCCATTTAAAGTATTCCTGACTGCAGGAATGTATTGTCGTGTATCCGCCAGGGATCTTTGTCATTGTACAGGCTAGGACCGGGTGTTCTGTGTCCTGAGGGGCAATTTGACATTTGGGGAAGGTAGCAGACTCTCGCAGGACTGCTACTTAAACTGTCCAAGATTACTAAATGCAGAAAGATGCTCCGCCTCCTGTCACGCATGACAGGAACGAGGTACTATAGCGTCTGCCTCGGCGGAGACGAGAGCAAGATACAAAAGATAAAAAATGGAGTACCGCAAGGATCTGTCTTAGCCCCTACTCTCTTCAATATTTACCTAAGTGACATGTCCAAAACAACATCGCAACATAATCGTTACATAGCTAAATCCAATCAAAGATATGGAAAATAAAATAACTGACACACAACATTAAAAGACTTGTTTCGAATTAATCACCGCTTAACTTTCTTTTCCTATAGGCAGCTTATTTAAGTATGATCATACCTGTTACTTCATAATTTAATTAAACAATAAACCCATGGCATCTGACAATATCCAAATAAAAAGAGCAGTCCTGTCCATTAAAACGTCAACATGAACCAACACTTGGAATCGTTATGATAAACAAATCGAGAAAAAACTGACAAGTTCCATTAAACAATAAACCCAGGGCATCTGACAATATCCAAATAAAAAGAGCAGTCCTGTCCATTAAAACGTCAACATGAACCAACACTTGGAATCGTTATGATAAACAAATCGAGAAAAAACTGACAAGTTCCATTTATGAAAATATGTGTTCGGTTTTCACGATTTTAAAATGATCAACGCAAAAGGTCGAATTGCAGCTTTTTCCTTTTTTCCAAAAAAGTCGAGAGTATATGTCCATCTTTAAAAAAATGTTTGGCCCTGGTATTTATCTCGTGTTTTGACAAGCACTTTTATTACAGGATGAAAAATAGGCCTATTTAATCTATAATGCCATATATAGGCAAAACTGTTTTAATGAAGACGAGTTCGCAGCGGTAACTTTTTAAGAGAAATGCTTTCCATCTCTTTGGAAAATTTCATCAGTGTGCCCAGTATTCAAAAATACTGAGGAACAATCACCTTCATCTCAATATAGACCAATTAGTCTCCTTAGTGTCATTAGTAAGTTGTTTGAATCCTTGATAATCCAAGCAGTTGCCAATCACCTCATCAAAAACAGTCTACTTAATAACAAGCAATATGGATTTCGTACAGCAAGATCAACTGCTGATGTGCTGACTGTTATAGCTCATAGGATCAGTGAATCTTTTGATAGGGGCTATGTTTCTGGGGTAGTGGCTCTTGACATATCAAAAGCCTTTGATAAGGTCTGGCACAAAGGGTTGCTTCACAAACTTGCTAGCTATGGAATAAATATCTGGCAATGTCTTTTCAATGATCAAATCCAAAGACTACATTGAGGCTTTTTCAAGTCTTGAAAGCAATATATAATTAATGATTAATGAATGATTAGTGGAGTTGTCAAATGTTGTCACTGTTTTTTCACTACGCTACAATCGACGCTTGTGGCAAACTCAAAGTAATGAGTACTGGGTTCCATTCATATGTTCTGAATAACAATATCCGTTATTATCTTTACATCGTGAACAACTAAGACATGAAAATATGGGCAACGTTTAAGTGTTCTCATTGATAGTATTCGATTACTCGTGTATGTACACTGTAACTTTTTTACCGTTGACCTGTCTAAAGCATTGTACCACTTGTAAACGCGCAGTATTTACAACAAATACCAAAAACGATGGGCAATCTATATCCTAACATTATCTGACAGCAAACGTTAAGCCAACTACTGAATGTCAGTTCTGGAAAATTAATACAGCTGTTCGTTTCATTACATATAAAAAACAATGGTTACCATTTAGTGTAGTCATCTTACATCATTTCAAAAATCTTCTCTTAACTACAGGTAATTAATAAACAGTAGCGATTATATATTTTACCTGAACTATTTATCTACTAGTATGTAACTAGAGGCACCCAATTACTAGCAACTCAGTAGCAAATTCCGCCCAATTTTAATGTCGGATGGTGTATACTGCATACCCATGGCTGGTAGATAACAACTTCCAAGTGAATCACGCCTCTATTTTTTAATCAACAAACCCTACACTATGTTCTGTATGTTATGTATGTTCTGTGTGAGAATGCGGACAAAGCTACATAAAAGTTAGTCTTTTTTCAGCGTTTTTGCATCGTCCATTTCCGTTTCACCTTCGTAAAGGTGGGGCTCTTCGCCAGGTCTCAGTAATCTTCCAACTTGATAGTATTTTTCCTTAAACTGTATCTCCCATTCTCGTAAGGACTCCATCTAAGAGATAATATAAATGTCATTTATTAACTGAAGTCCAACATTAGCCCCCCCCCCTCCCCAAACCACAAAAAAACCACAAGCAAAATCAAACAGCAACAACAACAACAACAAAGTCAAGCGGTGGCAAGCAATGGCCCTCGATGGCTTTCAACAACTGTCACGTTCAACAGATCGCAAAGTCGCAACAGTTTTTGTCGGATCTATTGTCTCTACATTTTGCGGCTCTGCATGGCATTTAAGTTTCTCCAAGTGCACTTAAAACCTGTCCTTGACAACTTTCTCAACAATACCATCCTGTAAAGTAACCTTTACAGCAGCCTCTAAAGTAGCTATCTCTATAATACTTTATTCCATAAGACTTTTACCTTGATTAGGCCTCATTGCAGCATGGTTCTCTACAGTGGGCTACTTGATACCTATTTTTATTGGATCGATTTCCCTCTTGACTCCTAATCATTATTCGAGGCAGCAGCAGGCTCCATTTGTAAGGTTCTGAACATGTGCCACACTGCTAACAGTTTTGCCTTCGGTGATTTAATCGTCATAAATAATAGGGCTGAGACCATAATAAGTTACATACAATTTTGGTCTTGTTTATCATCTTGTATTGCTGGACTTACCCATAAGATGTCTTGATCCACATTCACGAGAACCTTCTGTCTTGGATCTCTTTTTGCCTCTTGATGAATGTTCATCAATTAAGTTGGTTGGTTTGTTATTTTCTTTCTTGGGGTTCTTGTATTCAACCTTTAAGTAAGTCTGCTTCTAAAAAGTTTGGACTTCTCGTACAAGAGACTACCTTGCATCTAAGGCTATTTTGTATCCCTACAAATCCATGACCCGTCTTTGAATACCACCTTTTTTACAAAACTGTTGTCACATCTAGACAGGTGCTCCTTCATCTCATCTTGATGTGCTTCATCCAGTTCAGACAGGCGTTTGCAAGTTTATAGGTCCAGATCTTGCTGTTACTCTTCAACTTTTGTTATTTCGACAAAATGTGGCTTACTTTCGTGCTTTCTATAGAAATTATCATTGGAAGTGTTCCAATGGGGTTTTCTCACTGGTTCATGCTCAGTTCATTGCGTCCTCTTCATCATAATGCAGTTCTTCCTTCCCTTTGTAATAAATCTTTCGATGAATGTCCTTTCTATCTTGAGGTTTATTCATTTATCTTCAATGTTTGAAAAGGATATACAAGATAACTAAGCTGTGAAACTTTTTAGCTTCTGGGTGCTTTCATCATATGACTTGTATGCTCTTAAGTTGTTAGATTGGGCTTGTCCCAGACATCTTCCAGTGATTTTCAAGTCATCAATAACACAGCATGCGATGTAATGACTAGTTATAAATACTCATGGTTCATTGTAGCCACAGGAGTCAGTCTTTTTCATTTACATATTGACCGGTCAGGAAGTCGTTTGTCAAGAATTATGTGGTAGACTATTCACTTAGCTTATGTAAAATGTGGATCATTGTATATCTTGCAAACAGTTTTATTTTGGATTTATGTTACAATTTTCATACACGCCTTTCTTACCTGGGCTCATACTACTTCTCAACATAAGTCAAAGGTCAATAAATATCTCTTGGGCTATGCCTTTTTTACAGTTTCATAAACTCAGTTGTTTTGTGCATTATTTCTTAAGCATAATAAAGGAAAGTATATGCGACAACTTAAAAGACTATTCTCGGTTTTGTCACTTATAATAAAACAAAAACAAGAGATAACAAGGTGGCCGTAATTAATATGGGGAGAATTGCAGAATTAAACTCTGGAACGGATTTATTGGAAGTTGAATATGGTTGGGTTAAGCAGATAAACAGAGAGGGAAAAAATTACCAGTCGTAACGGTGGTATAAGTACATGTTTGCACCTGGAAAGGTATTTGAATAATCGAAGCCAGGCATTCTTCTGGTATATACATCCAATCGCAGTGTTAAATTTACATTGCATAGTAATTTGATAGGGGAAAAGCACAGGAGGTAACAAAATACGAAGATAAAAAAATGGAGCTAAACAGAAGTTGTACCTGTTATAAGGTCTGCATGGTTGCAGTGATAATAGGAGCTCTAGGAACAATGTTGGAGTCTCATTTAACTAAACAAATTAGGTCCCATTTTTGTTTTGGAATGATGCAGAAAGCATTGGAAACTGCAGACTCTCAGGTACAAGTTGAATACCTAAATAACTGGTCGTAACCTGGTGTTCAGTGGATTTCCAGCATAAAAACAAGTACAAGAGCTGTATTAAAATGATAATAATAATAGATTTGTTTTTGCTCTGTGGATATGTACATAAAAATATGTATACTGGTCACACATTAGTCACTACATTGGATAAAAACTGATTTTGTGGGCAGGCAAGAATTCACCCACCGTGAATAGGGTCAAAATGTGCACTTCTTTGTCAGCTCTGAAAAATGAGGCATTATCCGAAACAGGGAAACATTCGTAAGGGAAATGCCTTTGCCATGTGATTTACTATGATCAAATTTGACATAAAGCACCACTGCAATGTGTTCTTTCACAATCAATTTATCCATCAACAAAGATCTTAAGTAAGTCCAAACATCCTTTTTGATCCAACCAAGTGACCCAAAGTCAAGCTGTTCTCAAGGGCACATTGGATATTAGACTGCAAGTTGAGTCATGCATGCTTGCATAACTGTGGGCCAATTAAGTTAATACCCATAAATACACCAACAGATAAAAGCAGGGAAGGTGAGATATGCAGGATGCGTAGTGAAAAGGATGAAACAATCAACCNTTATCCGAAACAGGGAAACATTCGTAAGGGAAATGCCTTTGCCATGTGATTTACTATGATCAAATTTGACATAAAGCACCACTGCAATGTGTTCTTTCACAATCAATTTATCCATCAACAAAGATCTTAAGTAAGTCCAAACATCCTTTTTGATCCAACCAAGTGACCCAAAGTCAAGCTGTTCTCAAGGGCACATTGGATATTAGACTGCAAGTTGAGTCATGCATGCTCGCATAACTGTGGGCCAATTAAGTTAATACCCATAAATACACCAGTGAAAAGGATGAAACAATCAACCACATTGCAAGCCAAAGTAATCTTGTGCAAAAGGAATACCAACGCCGACATTATTGTATAGCCAGAGCACTCCAGTAGGATATATTACATCAGCAAGAATTCACAATTAGTGACAAGTGGTACCAACATCAACCTGAGAGCATTGTTGGAAATAAACACTTCAAAGTACTATACTGATAGGATATCAACATTCATGCGATAATCCCTTATATTATAATGGTGGTCAAAAATTCAAATCATAGTAGACGTAGCCATACAAGTTGATGTATATATAAGATACAAGGAGCAGGAAAACCCTATGAAGTACCAATATCAAGCCAGAGAAATAAAAAGATATGGAATGTATCAACCAAGGTCATTCCATGACCATCATTGGCGCCTTTGGCACTATAACTGACAGACTTGAACAGTTCCGGATAGTACTAGACATGGCGAGAATTATCCAATAGGTTCTTAATATCTTAGGAAACTGGATGTGACCCGATATTCTTGGACATAAATTCCAAATGTTAATTCACTTGTGTGTAACATAATAATAATAACAACAACAACAACAATAATAATAATAATAATAATAATAATAATAATAATAATGTATGTAATGTATGCCCTTTGGCATACATTACAACATGGCTTTTGCACCTATTTATTATTCCTTTTTTGTCATAAAGCAGGGCAATAACAAATAACCAGTCTGAATTTAATGCTGCAATACCAGGCTTAGTATTGGTACAAAGAAATCTTTCTATGTATTGTCAGTTATCAGGCTAGGAATGTGGAGCGCTTCTAGCCTGATAACTGAGAATTTATCAAGGCTTAATTTATCACCATTTACAAATAATATACGTAAAGCTTAAGTAAATGCTGAGTTTCCAGAAACTTTAATTGTTTAGGTGTAAACTCTAAACATATCGTTTAAACCATCAGTTGATTCAATATTCAATGAAACAAAAAAATGAAACAAAATTCAGTGTTGTTACCTGCATTTCGTTAAAATCTTCCAAATCATCAAATTGTTCTCTTAAAACATCTTTTTCTAAAGAAAATGTTGCTAGGCTTCTGCTAGCATCACGGCCTGCAAGTTTATGATATGTACCATCTGAAATAACAAAGACAGTAAAGCAATAAACAAAATCTGTTGGGTAAAAAAATAAGAAATTATTTCTGACCTTAGGGGTTTATAACGTTTGGAGGAGCAGTGGCTCAATGGTTAGTGCAACTGCAGCGTAACCAAGAGTTCTGGGTTCGATTCCCCGAGCTGGCAAGGAGTATTTGGAACTTTACAAAGAAAAAAGCCATTGGTTGGCGTCAGAAAGGGCATCCGGCCAAGAAATTTCTCACTGCCAAATCCAAGTCCCTCTGAAGGGCACCGTCTGAGCCCCAATTGCTGGGGGGAGATGTTAAAACTTAAATAAAAAAAGGGGGGGTTATAATATTTGAGGTGATCCTTATTAAATTATTGTATCCATTGCATTGTATTTAATATGATTAATATGTATTTAATATTTAATAATGTCAATAATCTCAAACTATCTTGCCATCACATCCAAAGAAATATACATGCAGATGAAAAGCAGAGTTCCATTGTCACTTACAAAAAAGTTTCTTATAATGCATCTGTGTTCTATTTTCTTTGGTTCATCACAGTCAGTAGTTATTGTTCTTGAAATGGAAATGTTCTTTTTGAGAGTGCTCTACTTCAGTAATAAGACAAAAGGAGCATTTGACAACACATGTGCAATACATACGTGCATAAACAACCATTGAGTGATGCATGTAACTGAAGCTAATATAGAGTACCATAAAGTACACAAGCACAAGAAAAACAACTACAGCCTTTTGGCTGCTTTATGTTTTTAGCAATGAACATATATGCACATACAGATGCATACATAAAGGCACTCACATGTATGTATATGTCAAACTAAACCTTACAGTCAAAATGTCAAAAAAATCTTATTTCATCAGGAAGTAGTTTCAACCATATAATTGTTACTCTGAGGATAAAACACCATTTAACATCTTGAAACTTGCTAAATGTAACGTGTCACTTGTGGCAAGCATGTGAACCTACAGGAACTAACAACTATTTTTAATTACAGCAGACAATTTGAAAATCTTGTGTTATTCATTTCTTAACATGTGCAAGCCTTTGTAGGTGTAAAAGTAAACAAAAATGCTTCTATTTCATGACCAAGGTGCTTATCAATACAAAAACAAGTAGTTATAGACACTTATTTGTACAAAATACAAGTCATTATTCTAAAATTTCCTACAAATTACTATTGTGTACATCTGTTACCCCTAAAACTGTATGGTTAAACCACTGGATAAGAAAGCCTCCCAACCGATCATAGTACCAAAGCCAGAGTTTAATAGGGCCTTCAGACCTACATACTCATTTTGCCTCCACTGCATCTCAGGACAATAATTGGTATACTGCTTAATTATGTTTATTACCAAGTACATATGTTACTTTCATGCTTCTGTCGCTCTGCAGGTTCTGCTACTTAGATTAGTTATTGGCAAGTAGGAATTCTGTTTTATAGTTAGATCAAACTTAAAACACACGCTTTGTAGCAATCAGGATATTGTATTCTACAGTACACTACGCAGTGGATGATGAATATAGGCCATTAAAACAAGTATGATTTTATCCTTTCATTACCTGATAATTCAGGCAAGAACATAGTCTCTTAATTGCCCTTGAAATTCCTTCATAAAATATTCTTCTAAAGATTTTGAATTGACCAGACACAGAGTGTGTAAGTTAAATAAAAATTAAAAAAGTTAAAACTACTTTTGTATGGTTAACACAGGGCATCTTGATGGTCCAAAGTAACCCTACATATGCTGTACTCTCAGAAGTGGCTTTGTGCTCAAAAATTGCATGAAAAGGCAACACAAAACCACTACAGAATCACAATAATGCATTAGGCACAAGTAAGTGGTATACTTTATTCTTATCAAACTCTTTAGGAAAAAAGGAGCCAGAGAATATAGGTCACAGAAGAATGCTTTGGTACATGACAGGAGTAACTTGGCAAGACAATATCAGTAATGAAGAGGTGACAAACTAATGTGGAGTGGAACCATTGGTTCAATGCTGAGAAGAAGATTGCAATGGTATGGTCACATCAGGAGGAAAGATCTGGAGGACCCCTCTGGAAGAATTTTGAACTTAAATGTGGGAGGAAGGCGACCACCTGGGTGGCCAAAGAAAAGCTGGAGGGAAAAAGTTGAGGAGGATATGAGACAAGTGGGTGCCAAGAGAGCAAAAGGTAATGAATAAGACTCAAGTGGAAGAGTCTCATACACCGTCAAACCACACAGCAATTGGGGCTGAGACGGTGCCCTTCAGAGGGACTTTGATTTGGCAGTGAGGAATTTCTTGGCCGGATGCCCTTCCTGACGCCAACCAATGGCTTTATTTTTCTTCTTTAGAATATAGGTAAGAATATAGGTAAGAAAAGCAAAAGTTCATTCTTATAATTTTTGGGGTCTAAACTGTAAATATTAAAGCAGTGTTTCCTTATATTATACACTATGACTTGAACTGATAGTTATGGAAGTGTATTGTCTGAGTTTTTCACTCTCAAATCTACATTGTACAAAATGATCCATTTCACTGAGTTATTATTTGATGAGGTGATTTTGGACTTTTAATTTCTACACAGCAAAACTTCTACAGAGTTCCACAAGAGTTTACTTATTGAAAAAAATTGCTGATCAAGCCCATAGTTTCATATTATACTGAAGAAAATTGTTGTACTAAAGCTGTAACTATTTGTACCTTAAATTTTGATTTATTGTCAGTGAACAATTTAAAGAAAGGGTAATTTTCTACAGGAAATTCAGCATATTAAACACAAGGTGGTACTTCTTTTCAGAGATCAGAACAGATTTTCTTCAGTGATGACCAAAAACCTCCAGAAATGGTCAACCTTGACAAATACTGAAGTCTCCCCTGGTAGAATGTTAACATGGATCAGGTTATCACTGGATTTTCCCATTGTGGTACTGATTTTTCCATTCATCTTTGAAGTAATGCATTGCCACTTAACTACCTTGACTTTATCACACTATTGTGAAAAAGAAAGTTTGTGTGAGGGGTGTTTTTCTGCATCAATTTGATTAAAAATAGCAAATTTTAGAATGTTTAAGCCAAAACTAACTGCTGCAAAAGAAAAGAAAACAACAAAAAAAGCTTGATAGCTTGATATCGCAAAGGAAATCCTGGAAATGTGAAAGTGATAGCTTACATAAAGGCAGCCATTAAGCAAAATAATGAACAATGACAAGAGTAGCAGAAGAAGGATAAAATAGAACTGCAACTGAAGCAAAATTATTCAGTCACTTTCTTTTTAGTGCATGAGACATCACAGGAACAAGAAAATGTGGTTATGCTATCAGGTGTCAATTCCTGTACCAGTAAACAAGTTTGGCTTTACCCTGAATACTTCAAGGAAGTTTGGAAAGATGGACAAAAGAAGAAAAATTGGTAAAAAGCATTGACAAACAAAGCTTTTTTGCCACAGTTATCCCAGTATGCAAGTAGGTTATTGCATATTATTTTGTTTTTCTTTCTTAATTAGTTATGATAAAATATGCATCTGGTAGACAATGGACTTGTGACCCTTGTGGACCACATTTTTCTGAAAAAATTGCCAAGGAACTAAATATGGTGAAGTCAACATCACTCTCATCAAAATCAGCTGATCACTGTACATATAAATGCAAATCTGATACTGAGGAGTCAACTTTTTTCTTTGAGAAAATGATGGACGAAATTACTTCTGAAGATCAGAGCTCTTCCTGTAAGTAGATGAAGAATTCTGTGAGTTCTGCAACTCAGGTGAACTCCTTGAGGAAGGTGATAGTGCAGAGCAAGCTGTTAAAATGAGAATTTCAGTAACATAGACAAAATGGAGGATCATCCAACTGATAAACAGAGGGAGAGTATATGAGGCATGCATCAGAACAGTGTTGCTCTATGGAGCTGAAACCCTGAGGAATGGCAAGAAGCTTAAACAGAGGATGCTGCACTACATGGCAGAAGTAACTCTGGGAGACAGAGTCAGGAGTTAAGAAGTTCCACCAAGGTACAGTGTGAGACAGCTGGTGACATGCTGGCATCTGCTTGATTGAGATGGTATGGACATTTGTGATGCAGAGAAGATGTTGCGGCACTAGGAAGAGCACTAGCATGGGAAGTACCTGGAAGAAGGCCTCAAGGAAGACTTAAGAAGACCTGGTTGAAGACAGTGCAGAAGAACAAGCAAATGTATGGACTGGTGGAGGAAGATGCTTGGGATAGAACCAGATGGAGAGCTCTATCAAACTATCAAACCCCACAAATGGGAAATGAAGATGTTAAACAGAGAAAGTATTTCTAACTGATCAAATATTGCAATTCTCTTCTTTCGACCAGTTGCAAGTAAACATCTGGTCTGGGATCAAATAAGCCAGTCAGCTTTTGTAAGTTACCTAAAACTCTGAAAAAAGTATGCTTTGCTCTTTGGGAGAACCTGAAAATATTGATGGAACTGCAATTCATGATCAGGGTTTTTTTGCTGGCAAGAAAAAGAACAATGACAAATGGAAAATAGCTGTGTTATGTAAAACAAAGTATTTTTCTAAGCCACACGTGGCATTGATCATAGTCCCTGTTAATTATTATTAGGCAGTAATTTGATATTTTGGAAGTATGTGATGATTGACACTGTACTAAAAAAAATATTGTTGCACTATTAAATTCAATTACATTAGTGGAACTGAATTCAGTTTGATTCCCCTATCCCCATAACCAATTTACATCCAGAATTCTTAATGTACTTTAGATTTCATAAGTCATTTCATAGTATATGAGTCAACATTTTTATAGGCTGGATGCCCATCCTGGTATCAAACCATTGAGGAAATGGGGACCAGGGTCAAAATCATGACACTAACTCTAGGTGATTGTCAGCCAAGGCTAAAGAGCACTTTACCTGTCTGTTAGAGAAAGACTGCACCTCGCCAGTCCACAAGCTGGAATTTTATGCACAAAGCATGGTCTTCGGGGGTAAAACCTCGGAATTTAATTTTTGAGTCAGAGTTTTCCTTCTCCTAAACCATAGTAAATGCCATGAAACCATCATAAAAATATGATTATTTCTCAGGTTATAATATGGTTTATGTTACACTACTAACAACACAAAAGGCAATACAGATTGGATTGTCACACATAGAAAGGGTAAATGTATTCAGCCTTCACCCACCCCCCAGCCAACCAACTGTTTACACAATAACTCTATTTATGCAATTTGTTATTAGTTCCAAAATGTCTAAACTGTATATTCAGGCTGCACATACATCATGCATCAAAATTGCTTCTTGTACAAAATACTTATATTTTAGTGTTTCACCAATTACTGCCTTCCAGGGTTTTTTTATTAACATGATTGCCATGAGGAATAGACTGAAACTTGCAACAATAAAGCTGAGTGAAATATATTTCTTGACTTCTTGTCATTATAATCTTCTTGCATCTATAAAACGTCCTAAAATGTAATTGTATTGTGAATATAGTGAGTTAGAACCTGCATGAAA
The DNA here is from genome assembly GCA_003991215.1 of Morbakka virulenta. Classification (NCBI taxonomy): domain Eukaryota; kingdom Metazoa; phylum Cnidaria; class Cubozoa; order Carybdeida; family Carukiidae; genus Morbakka; species Morbakka virulenta. Next base: position 182,277 of record RDPX01000563.1, read on the forward strand.
ATCTACATTTTGTTGTCTGTTACTCTCCCTTTGTGTTCTTGGTTCCATTGGTCAAGTAAGTGGTATGTCTGTGTATTATTGCTAAGTTTGTAACTGTTGTGTGGTCTCCCGTTGAATTTTGTTGTAACTGCTGTGCAATTTCCCATTGAATTCTGACAACAGTAAGCACTAAGCACTAAGCAACATGTGGGATAACTGAGTCACAAATGTGTGTCAAACAGAAAGCAATAAGTACTGAACAACTGATTAAAAATGATGAAAAGTCAAATGAAAGCTACTACTCAAAACTGTGAAAAAGTACATTCTTACAAGGTTGACTTCAAGCTTGAAGTAATTTCCCAGCTACTTCTCATTCAATTCACACTGCTGCCAAGAAATACAATGTGGACTGTAAAAGCATTCAACGATGGAGAAAAAAAGAAGAAAAGTTGTCAGAGCTGAAAAACCTACAGTGTAAAAAGGCTGTGACTGTATGGTGTAGGACAGCATGTTGCCAATATAAGTATGGAAGAATACTTGCTAGAGTGAATACCTGAATAGGCACCAATGGCATGTCTTCTCCAGGAAATAATAAATATAAAAGCAACAAAGCTTCAAGAAAAGACTAAAGAGTAAAGCCCAGCTGTGGACAAACAATCATTTAGTATATGCAGACTTCCAAAGTTTATGGCAAAAAATGAACTATTAACTATTGCATAACACAGGCTCAGCAAATCCCAGGTCAGTTGACTCATAAACATTGTACCATGTTGTAAAAGTAAGAAATCTTTGTCAGAATGTGAATTATGTCCCCCACAACATCATTGTTATAGATGACAGAACAGTATTGAGCAATATAATTTCCAACACAACAGAAAAGACAGAAGATGAGTATAGTGTAAATACAAAGTCAACAGGTCATGAAAATGCAAAAGTAACCATTAGCTTAAAAACAACTACAGATAAAATGAAGAAAAAGCCTTTTCTTATCTTTGAGGAGACAAAACACGAAGTGGAGTTAAATGACCAGTACCACAATCAATGCACTGTTGACAGCAGTGAAAATGGATGGCTGAATATGTTAATTTGGGAATTCTGTCATGAAGTCACTGTAATGTTTTCTTTTGTACACAGAGATTGTTACCTAACAGCTAGAGTGAATGGTATTCTAAATTACATCAAAGTAGATTGTGTGATCTTATCTGGTGAATTCACAAATTTTATTCAGGCTACTGATGTGAGCTCGCATATAACCATGAAAATGAAATTTATGGCAAATGGCTTGCTAAATATGAGAATCAACTCACACCACAAGTCCACATGAGGCCCCAATCAAGACAGCAAATGCCCGAGTGAGTTTTAAGAGATTGACTGAAACCCCTAAAAGAAGTAATCCAGTAATCATTCAAAAAATGTGCACTTCCTTGCAGTCTCAATGGATCTGAAGATGGAGACTTAATATGTAGTAAGTGTGGGTTCATGATCAATGAAGAGAAATTGACCCTTTTGAATGTGACATTTCAGAAGATTGCGTGGCTCAGGAAGGTGTTTCACACTTAATAATTGATGAAGGTGACATTACTGTTTATTTATTTATTTATTTATTTATTTAGTCCAATGTTTATTTATTTTTCACTTGTGTGCAGCAGGGTCTAAACAAGACTCCGTTCTTGTTGACTTGACTTTAATCCAGCAGGGTCAAATTATGGTGTAATATATTTGAAATATTGAAAAAATTGAAATTTGAAATTTAAGCCCAATTGACAAAATCCACAGGACTTCATAAAATATANACTTAAGAGCCTTCTGCCCAAATTACAGGTAGTTCATGATCAATGAAGAGAAATTGACCCTTTTGAATGTGACATTTCAGAAGATTGCGTGGCTCAGGAAGGTGTTTGACACTTAATAATTGATGAAGGTGACATTACTGTTGTAGAAGTCCAATGTTTATTTATTTTTCACTTGTGTGCAGCAGGGTCTAAACAAGACTCCGTTCTTGTTGACTTGACTTTAATCCAGCAGGGTCAAATTATGGTGTAATATATTTGAAATATTGAAAAAATTGAAATTTGAAATTTAAGCCCAATTGACAAAATCCACAGGACTTCATAAAATATATTAGTTCTTTGGATTTCTTTTCCTTTTTTAGGTGATGCTGTTGTGGTTTTCCATGAAAACTAGGAAAAATTAGGGAATTTAATATTTTTAATTTACACAAATAATAAAACTGAAAAAGTTCTCATATTGCATCAAATTTATAAAGCCATAACTTAACTGTAAGCCATCCCCTTTAGGATGCTTCAAATCAAAAAGCTCATGGGGCATATAAGAGACTTGATGGTATGTCTGCAATAAAATGGAATAATTAAAAGCATAGATATTTCCTTAACTTAACATGTGTCAAGTCCTAATTATGCTTAGTAGACTGTGCAGGCTTAATGTGTCCAAGATATTGCTGTCAAGTGGGGTAAAAGTAATACAGAATAGTTACTATTAGTCCCATCTTTTTCTCATTCATGATTATCAGTTTTGGTTAACACCCATCTCTACTAATAAACCCAAAAGCAATATTTTTGTGCTACAAGGAACAAGAGGTAATATCACCTGAAGTGATTGTTCTAACATTTTCCATAATCATGACACTATATTGTGACAAATGAGTTAATACTATTAAACTTACTGGCAGGAATCTAAGGAACAAATGTCGATTCACTATCCAGTTGGCATGTATCCATGGCTTGCACAGGTATGCCTTTTGATGGTTGCTCACAGGCCTGTTCACCATTTGGTTCAGAGACCAGTGTCAGCTTCGTTAAAGTCCCAGGCCTTTAGATCTTGCTTTATTGTGGCCTCCCAGTTTTTCTGGGGTCTACCCCTGCTTAATGTTCCATCCACTTGCAGTTCCAGCAATTTCTTTGTCCATGACTCACTCCTCTTAATTTTCTTTACCGCGCAATGTTCTGACATTCAGTGTGGCAACTCTAAACTTTTGATGTGGGTTTTCACATCAATTGTGCATAAGCGTTGATCTGGCTGGCCTACCTCAGGCCCTACCATTGACAACACCTTCAACTAGGGTATTTCTTACCCTGACTTGATTTGCAATAATATTATGAACAAACATCTTGAAGAATATTTGAAGCAAGTTTTCATGGGTGGATGCCCTTCCTAATGCCAATGATTTTATTTGTGTTCAACACTAAGTAGGTACCTATCAGGGTAAACGATCGCCACTCAATCAGTTCATTTGGCCAACACTCTCCAAGGCTACCCTTTACAACAGACTTATGTGTGCTTTTGAGGTGACAATCCTGACCAGGGACTTGCCCCACACACATCCTCCTGCCAGGCTGCCAGTTGGTCAAGGATTGCTTATTTAATTTGCAGCTAACCTCCATATCAGAAGGATGTTCCCCTATCTGCCACATGGGGACCCAGTCGATGGGAGGATAGTTGCTCCACACCATGTAGCATATAAACAGCAGGAGAATCACTATATTCTGGGGGACTCCCCAGTCAACTACAGTGCACTTTAGTAAATCAGGGATGGATATGTTGGTTTGGCTATCTGGGTTATAATACTGCTGGGGTAAAATGTTAAGGTGATTATTTGGGGTTTTGTAGAGAATCCAGATCAGAAGCTATTAGTTTTGTCAAGATATTGCTTTTCTATCAGTGTTGCACAATGTGGCAGCAAATATATTGAAGTATTTTGCAGCATACTCAGGTAAGGTACATTTGGTAATAGTTTCAGGATGCAAGAATGGTAGGCAGCCAAAGTCCAGCAATTCCTGAAAGATGAGAGACAAGGTTAGAGCAACATTGTTTTCAGCACAATGCTGATGCCAATAAATGAAAGCAATGAAAATAATCAAAATTTGATAAAATTATAACAGTTCTGAAGCAAAAAAGAGAAGAATCCAGACCAAAAAACACATGTGCACTTATTATAAACATGCCACCAAAGCTATTTTTACCCAAAGGCAAAATTGGAATGTTCCTGGTGCCTATTAATCTTGGGGATCCACCTTTGGCATGATGACAAAAAAGCAAATTTTTCAACATCATGTAATGTATTACATCACATTGTGAACATGCACATTATGCACCATCTTTACCACCATCCATAGTTGTGTCATGTTCTGCCAAAAAAGACAATTACAAGGATATTAAACTGGCATGGTATTTGAAGTTAAAGGCAACAGGGGAAGTGGAAGACCAAAGTTGATGTGGGAAGCAGTGATAAAGAAAGAATGTCCCAAAGTTGGTTTGGATTTTGAAGATACACATGACCAAGTAAAGTGGAGAAAGTACATCAAATTATGGAAGGAAAGTACGTAAACCCTCTGAAGTAGTAACCATCCCGACTTTAATAAAAGATGATAATAATTAATGATAAAATGTTTGAAAATGAGGCTTTCATGCATATGAAACTGAAAAAACAAGAAGAAGAAAAAAGAATGAGTCAAATTGGTGAAATTAACATATTTCTTTAGCACAAATGACACAGATTTCAGGTCTGTTATCTACCAGATCTATTATGTTTAATGGAACAAACACCTGGTTCTGATTGATCAAATAAATGAATGGTAGAATGAATGGCTGTTTTGAGCAACTAGCTGAAAAATGGTAGAATCAATACTTGCATCTATGATAAAACCATCCTTGCCACCACCCTTAAAACACTGTGATGTCTTTAGATCTTCCATTTTGGAATACACAAAACTCATATGAAACATTGCTAATTGCAAAACATGGTCCCAGAAGTTATCAAAATTAGTGTCAATTTTGGAAAGCCAGCAAAGGAGTGTAAAAGAAATCAGATTTGTAAATAATGAGTTTTTTGTCAAAAAGTGTATTTACCCATATTAAATGAGAATGAAAAACTATATTAATAATGACTTATGTACATCAATGCTGTTCTCACCAAAGCTGGAATATCCTCTATGTTCACCCTGCTACAGCAACTCCACCTCAGATGGCTTGGTCATGTACATAGAATGGAAGATGACCGGATTCCAAAACATCTCCTTTATGGGGAGCTGGCAAATGGTAAAAGAAGGATTGGGTGCCCTTATCTACGGTTCAAAGGTGTTTGCAAGAGAGACTTGAAGGCCTGCAGCATCAACCCAAACGCATGGGAAATCAAAGCAGCAGACAGAGTAGAGTGGAGAAGAGTTACGAAAGCTGGCCTAACTCACGGAGAACAAATTTTAGCGACAAGAAATGAAGAAATGAAGGAAAGGAAAGCCAGACAACAAATCAGTCAAGAGATGACATGGCAACTTTTATCTGCCATGACTGTAGCCATACATGCCTATCCAGGATCGGCTTATTCAGCCACTTAAGACAATGTTCCAAATAATATTATCCAGGTGCTTTACCATAGTCAACAAGACTGAAGCTTGCAAACATGTATATCAAATTCCAAAGATCTGTGTACTGTTTGGTACAAAAGTTATTTTCCAACAACCAATTTAGCTTTTTTTCTGGTTTCAATGACTGGAATCACCGTAGTCTGATCACTTTCCATGAATCTAGCCCTGAGCACACACAAGCCACACTTTTCTATAATCTAAGTTAAACCAAACCAAGTACTGATGCTGAACTTCTACAACTTTTACATACTTAAGAAAAAGTATTACATTGCATTGTTTCTGTGACCACGTTTTTATCATCAAGAGGAATAACATTTCATGGTGCTGACCAAACACTTGCTCCTAACCAGAAAGGCAAATAATGCAGTAAGTATGGTCTTAAAAATTCTTGATTTTATGGGCTCTGTGGAGGTCATTGATGAAGGATATTTATCATGTCTTGAGTTGTTAACTCTTTTTGAGCCATGCTTTGAGATACTTTGTCATCATCAGGCAGTCATGCAATAAGTATGGTAATGCCAGAAAAGGAATTACCTCCTATTTACCACCAGGTATCTGTGAAGATTTTCCTTTCACTATTTAGGAAAAAAGACTAAGAAATTTTGAAATAGTTCAATTATTACCTAATTTTCCTTGACTATACCTGGCTGTATGTTACATCATCATCATCATCATATTTGGTTTAACATCCGTTTTACATGGTAGCATATGTTGGACGCTTTCTTGAAATTGACTTCCAAGTTATTCTATCCTTCACCAGGTCTCTGCAGACACCTTTTTGTTTGAGATCCATCCTTATCACTTCCTCCCATGTTTTCTTCGGTCTTTCTCTGCCAGTGGTTCCTGATGTCATTCACAATGTACTATATGCATAGAGGGATTGATTCTTGGCATTTATCATCATTTATGGGCATGGATCTGAATATTTTACCAATAATGCTTTCAATCACATGTAAACAATATACCAATATCTGACTATTATGGTCAATGTTATGAGTATGTAAGCCATCAGTCAAAAGAGAGGTTGATCATTTTTTAAAGTTGGTAACCCCGAAGACCATGCTTGGTCTCATTCAAGCATGAAATACCAGTTTGAGGACTGGTGGGGTATAGTCTTTCTCTCACAGGCAGGTGAAGCGCTCTTCAGCCTTGGATGGCAATCACCTAGAGATGGTGTCTCAATAAAAACACTGGTCCCCATTACCTTAATGGGTTGGTGTCAGGAAGGGCATCCGGCCTATAAAAACACTGCCTCATCATACCATGAAATGACATCCAAAGATATCCGGTATAACTGCGTAAACGAGACTGGAACTAATTTAAGTGAAGGTGTCGCGCACGGTAGGACCTTTGCTCGATGTAGGCAAAATCAGACCGTTATCAAGCTACTACATCAACCGAAGGAAGTGATGACAAGCTTCAGACTCTGTAGTCTGAATGTGGGACGTTTGAGAGGTAGATCTGGTGAAGTAGCAGAGTTTCTTGAGCGAAGACACATTGATTTGTGCTGCATCCAAGAAACACGATGGAGAGGGAAATCTGTAAGAATGATAGAAGGGAAAAAGGCAACATACAAGCTGTTTTGGATTGGTAATGGAAAAGGCACAGGTGGTGTAGGTATCTTTGTTGCAGAGAAATGGATAGACAAGGTGATTGATGTCAAATGCATAAATGATCGAATTATGCTGATTAAACTGATGATAGGTGAGACAATCTTCACAGCAATATCAGTGTATGCACCACAATGTGGCTTAAGTGAAGAAGACAAGGATGAATTCTATGACAGTCTCATTGCAGTCACTGGTAAGCTGGCAGAGAAAGAAATTGTTGCTATTGCAGGTGATCTAAATGGCCATGTTGGAAGAACAGCATCTGGGTTTGAGGGAGTCCATGGAGGAAATGGATATGGTGACCGAAATAAGGAGGGTGAAAGAATTCTAGAGTTTGGACTTGCCATGGATATGTTGGTGGCGAATACTATTTTTAAGAAAAGGGATAGCCATCTGGTAACCTATGAGTCTGGGACAGCTATGACTCAAGTGGACTACATTTTGGTAAAGACAAAAGACAGGAAGTATTTGCAAGATGTAAAAGTGATACCCGGTGAAGAATTTGTGACCCAGCATAAGCCAGTAATTTGTGACTTCAGGATTAAGAAAGTACATAAAGTGAAAAGAAAGTATATCCCAAGGAGAAAGGTGTGGAGACTAAATGATGGACAAGTAAAGCAGGCCTTTGAAGATCAAGTGAATGGAATTGTGGGAGCTAGTCCAGGAAAAGACCTACGAAGTGTAGAAGAGCAATGGGAGAAGATCAAGGATACACTTTTAAAAGCCACAGACCAAGTCTGTGGCTGGACAAAAGGGCCTCCACGTCATAGAGTGACATGGTGGTGGAATACTTCTGTTGAAAATTATGTGAAAGAGAAGAGAAGGCTGTGGAGTCAATGGAAAAAGGGGTTAGTTAACAAAGAAAGGTATCTGGAGGCCAAGAGAGTAGCTAGGCAAGCAATCTACAAAGCAAAGATGGATGCCGAGAAAAGAAGGTTTCCAGACATAATGTGTAGAGATGACCAGAAGAATGAAGTATTCAAGATAGCTAAGCAGATGATCAAGACTAATCAGGATATCATTGGAGAAAAGTGTATCAGGAATGATGATGGAGAACTTGCAACAAGTGAACTTGAAAAGAAGAATGCCTGGAAGTGCTATTATGAGAGATTGTTGAACACAGAGTTTTCTTGGGATAGAGAAAATCTTGGAAAGGTAGAAACAGTATCTGGACCAGCCATTTTCATTGAGAAAGAAATGGTGAGGGAAGCTGTAAAGAAAATGAAGAAAGGCAAAGCAGCTGGTCCTTCAGGAATTGTGGCAGAGATGGTCAAAGCTGCAGGTGAAAGAAGTATAGAGATGATCACTGATCTAACAAATCAGATCATAAGAGATGGTGTCATTCCTGAGGACTGGGAAATAAGTACAATTATCAATTGTTACAAAGGAAAAGGAGAAGCTCTAGAAAGAGATAATTACAGAGGATTAAAGTTAATGGACCAAGTCCTGAAAGTTGTTGAAAGAGTTATGGAAAAACAAATTAGAATTGAAATAAACATTGATGACATGCAATTTGGTTTTATGCCTGGACGAGGAACTATTGATGCCATTTTTATCCTTAGACAAATGCAAGAGAAGTACCTTGGGAAAAACAAGAAGCTGTACTTTGCCTTTGTGGATTTGGAAAAAGCCTTTGACAGAGTGCCAAGAGAAGTTGTTTGGTGGGCTTTACGGAAACTAGGAGTAAGTGAATGGCTGATTAAGGTTGTTCAGGCAATGTACAGAAATGCTAAAAGTCGGGTAAGGGTCAACAGTTCCTATACTGAGAGTTTTGGTGTGGGTGTTGGAGTTCATCAGGGATCTGTAATAAGTCCACTGCTTTTTATTTGTGTTTTGGAAGCACTGTCAAGAGAGTTTCGAAAGGGTTGCCCAGAGGAATTGCTATATGCAGATGACCTGGTTCTCTCCTGTGAGACATTGGATGGTCTACTTGCTAAGTTAGAGACTTGGAAGAAGGGTTTGGAAGGTAAAGGTTTGAGAGTGAACATGGGCAAGACAAAAGTGATGGTCAGTGGTTGCAATTTAGGAAAGCCATTGGAGAAAGGAAAGTTTCCCTGTTCAGTCTGTGGGAAGGGAGTTGGGAGCAACTCAATCTATTGTGGTACTTGCAAGCACTGGGTACATAAACGGTGCAGTGGAATAAAGGGCAAACTGACAGAAACTAACCGTTTTAGCTGCAAGAGGTGCAAAGAAGGAGAGGCAACCTGTGACTTAGACCTACATAAAGTGCATTTGGAGGATGAGGATATTGAGGTTGTCCAGAAGTTTTGCTACCTTGGTGACACCCTTGGAGCTGAGGGGGGAGCTGGTGCAAGTGTTACAGCAAGGGTTAACAGTGGATGGAGTAAGTTCAGGGAGCTGATGCCATTGTTAACCAGCAGAGCTCTGCCATTACCTACCAAAAGTAGAGTCTACCAGGCATGTGTACATAGCACAATGATGTATGGCAGTGAAACTTGGCTAATGAAAGCTGAAGATGTCAGCCACATGGAGCAGAATGACATGAGAATGATAAGATGGATGTGCAACGTCCATCTTATCATTCTTATCAAGTCTGAAGCGCAGGCTCAGTTCTAATGAACTCAGAAGGAGATTGAATCTGGACAGTATTGGCAGCTGTATGCAGAATAGGAGGCTTAGCTGGTTTGGTCATGTGGAGAGAATGGACAAGAATGCTTGGGCAAGTAGATGCAGAACAATGAAGGCGACAGAAACCACTGGCAGAGGAAGACCAAAGAAAACATGGGAGGAAATGATAAGGATGGATCTGAAAGAAAAAGATGTCAGCAGAGACCTGGTGAAGGATAGGATAACTTGGAAGTCAATTTCAAGAAATTGTCCAACACATGCTAGCATGTAAAACGGACGTTAAACCGAATATGATGATGATGATGATGATGATGATGATGATGGTGAAACAGCTGTTTGCTTTTTTCTGCATCAACTTATTGGTGAGAATTATTGCTATTAAAGTGGGAAAGTTCTGTCATGGTGTAAAGTTTGTCTGGCATTAAGCCCATCCTGATATAGTTAATGGTGAAAAAACTCCTGGCTACATGATTACTGTTGAAAGTTTAGACTTTTTACTGACGACTCACAAAGAAGAGAAACTTGTCATGATACAGGTATTTCACTCCAAAAGATGGGCACATTCAAAACTGTTTTGTTTTTTTTAGTTTTAACGTCATTTTCCCCCAGCAATTGGGGCTCAGACGGTGCCCTTCACAGGGACTTTGATTTGGCAGTGAGGAATTTCTTGGCCGGATGCCCTTCCTGACGCCAGCCGATGGCTTTTTCTTTTCGCAAAGTTCTAAATTCTCCTCGACAGCTCGGGGAATCGAACCCGGTACTCTTGGTTACTGTGCAGTGCACTAACCATTAAGCCACGGCTCCTCTATTTCAGAGTATTCTGTAACAGCATACTTGCTACATTTAACAAGAAAAGTTATTTTGTCCAAAGTGAAGATGCAAATCTTAAACACGTCTAAAATCTTTTTTAGTATGTCTTATTTCTGACAAATATTCAACAACACTTTAATGTCTTTGAAACCAAAACCATGCTTAAAGGTTCATGCAGTAAAGCTCCTTATCAACATACAAATGCACACACAACTGAATGGGGGGAAAAAGCAAAGCATTTGAATGTTTCAAAGGTAAAGCAGGCGATACTGTCTGTTCTCAGATAGAAAACTTTAAAGCAACATATTTCTCTCACTCATTTACACTCTAAAAGGAAGCTTTGAAAAATGAGCTATTTGACATTTGTGTCATTCAAATAATTTGGCTTCTTGACCTGTCTTCTGGATTTGAAGCAAGAAAAAAATGCTCATCTATCACTACAGTTGGGAAAATGAAACATAATCATCAAGCAACCTTTTAAAACTTCAAAGTCCTCTTTTAGACATTTCTTGCATTACTGTTTCCAAACTGCTTTTTAAACCAAAGACAAAAAGCTATTGCCCAAAGCCTTTGTTTCCTATTTGGAATTGAATTTCCCAATCACATGACCCTTAAGAGTGCATCAATTTCACAAAAAAAATGAAATACAATGGTGAGATTGGAACAATTGATAAAAGATGATGACTTGATACAATTTCTGACCTTTCTGGCAAAAATAAAAAACATCCTTCAAAAAAGATGGTCAAAGGTCAATCTTTAATCACAATATTGATCAATATTTCTTTCCACTTCTTATTAAAATCCTCACTCCCTGAAGAAACCTTTATTATACAAGTTTTTATTATTCTTTGGATTAGAATTACAACCAAACATCAAATAATTTTTTCCAAGCATTTGAAAATAATTGTTTGTTGAATACTTTTCCGTACTCTCAGTTTGAGACTGAAATGTGTGCCTTCTCAGAAAGTCTGAAAATTGTGTAAGTTAAAGAGTGCAAGGTAACAGTTGGAATGAAGGTTGTCCATTAGCTTCCATACTTAAGGCTTTCTTGTGATTATGTTAAAACTCAAACAAATAATGTGATTGGAAAAAACCAGCATTTATCAATTCATATTTGTATTAGATCTTTTACAGAGTTAAATGATCCAAGACAAAATTATGGTAGACGTTTTAACAGATTCTTTATCACTTGTGGGGCAAAACATCCTAAAAATCTTAAAAATACCACACACCAGAAAGAATTTATTGATTATTCTGGAACCTTGGGGCATGTAAAACTATTAGGGCACTTTACAAAGTGAATGAAATAAATAAGAAAATTAAACCAAATTTCAAAAAGTGTTTTGTCGTTTTCTATCTTAGCTTAACTTACTATCTTGTCAGCGACTATATGTGCAGCAACCAGGGCCAAAAATTGGGTCAAGTGAACCTGTTTTTAAATATATAGATCTGTATTTGTGAAATAATTTGCTTTAATTCAAGAACCAGGAATCAATGAAGGATACTTTGACTGACTAGTCAAGGTAGCATTGAATCAATCCTCTCCTGATAAACAGAACATTTGAAAAAACAAAGAGGATCTGATTTGTGCATTGGGTGCGAAGCTGTGCATCTTTTCGGGAGTGCTCGTGCAGGTTGTCTTCAATGGTTCTTCAGCACTCCAGCTGATCATATAGTCTCATGCTTTTAAGGCCTCTGCCGATAAAAATTCTACTTACGCGTTAAGAAAAGACACGTGAAATTTGCCCTTCCTCCTCACAATAGAGAGGAAGAAGAAAATTATTTTGGAAGACAACCTGCGCGAGCACTTCCGTGAAGATGCACAGCTTCCGTAAAAATGCACAGCCTCGCACCCACTGCACAAATCACATCCTCTTTGTTTTTCCCCATAGCTTTCCTCAATGCGTATCCAGAAAAAAGCTTAAGAGACCTAAAATTGAAAAATGAATTTAACAAGCAATGCAGAAAGTAAAGATTTGGCGTCAGGGTAGTTCTGCAATCGTGAGCTGAACTGGGGCGGTTATTTTTCACTGTGGAAGATAAAAGTATGTAGGCCTATACTTTCAATATGCCAAGAACCATAAAATAAATTTTGCCAGACCTGCTTAGCAACCTAAAAAAAGTACGGGGTCAGGCTTTGATTTTTCAAACGTTCTATTTATCAGGTGGGGACTGATTCAATGCTACTTTGACTAGTCAGTCAAATGTCCCACGAATAGCTGGTACCTGGGTACCTCTACTTGTGTTAAATAGGGGCTCAAATGTAATATTGTTATCTGTATCTGTTATGTCAATAGTGGTAGATCCTTACGTGGTTTTCACACAATGGTTGAGATGCTCTAGATGTTATTGGTGTTGCCTCTGCAATGAGGTTTAGAAATTCTCAACAGAGCCAGCATGCACCACACTACTTGGTAGTTTGTTCCAGTATAGTGGTGTCTACGAAGGAGTATCTATTAGGGGCGTTTCCTGTTGCAGAATCGCTTATCTGAGGTGATTGTTGTACCTTTACTCCTGATTCCACATAATACGGCTCATAAAAGCCAAATTATAGCAAATGTATTTAAAACAAGGAGTATTATTCACAAAACCATCACCACTTCTAAGCCACCTGAACAAATGTAACACCTGCAACCGACTTTTCAGATCATAGTATATCTGATTAGTGTGCTACTGTCATCATCCATCGCCTGGCTTCTGTTATTTACTAAAATCAAATACACACACACACACAGAGTCTCATTCGGGGCATTTCTTTGCTGAGCCTTTACCCTTCTTCTTAGTTTCAGTTTAATTAAGATTGAAGCTAAAACTGCGTTCAACATAACAATGCTAATTTTCACTTACTTTTGCCATAAAAATCGCCTGCTGGTGTGACATCAAAAACTCTGAAGTTTACTGCTATAAGAATTCGATCGTTCTTTACACCGTCATACTCCCTAAGTTCTTCCAAAGTAAAGTCTCGTTTCTTCATTGGTTCCAGTTCTACTTGTTCGCATTGGGGCACATGACGATCTGGCTCAGCAGTTTTAGAACGAAGAAAAATAAATGCCAAAACAGCACAAACAACAATGAAAGGCCAAAAATAAGGGTCAATAAACTGTAAAAAGCCTTGAATCAAATACCCAATGTCCATCACGACAAACTGGCAGAGGTTCTCCGGCACTCCAGCTGATCATATAGACTAATGCTTTTAAGGCCTCTGCCGATAAAAATTCTACCTACACGTTAAGAAAAGACACGTGAAATTGGCCCTTCCTCTTCACAGAAGAGAGGAAGAAGAAAAAAATTATTTGGAAGACAACCTGCGCGAGCACTTCCGTAAAGATGCGCAGCCTCGCACCCAATGCACAAATCTTTGTTTTTCCCCAAAGCTTTCCCCAATGCCAAACAAAGCTTTTGTTTCACGGGATAGCAAGGGCAGCCCCAATATCTGGAATAAAAATAAATAATGGAACCTTGCAAGCAGTTGATGAATATAAATACTTAGGAAGACATTAACCTTCACAAATTATATTAGTTTGTAGGTAGATCCGCGAATAACAGCACGTTGGAAAAGATCTGGACACCTTACTTTCTTACTTACTTACTTACTTACTTACTTACTTACTTACTTACTTACTTGTTGTTGTCATACAACAACAACCGCTTGAGCAATGTGCCTTTCCTCACTTGTTGTGAGGCGCCACTTGCAAGGTTGAAGTGATGTTTTCATTTTTATTTGGTTATTTTATCTCACTCTTGTGGCTACAGTACATGTGCCTGCATTCAACTTTCCTGGCTTGTTGTTGGGCGCTGAATGTGGGTTTTTCACCCATCCATCACTAGATGGTGTGTAACCACTNCTGGACAGTATTGGCAGCTGTATGCAGAATAAGAGGCTTCGTTGGTTTGGTCATGTGGAGAGAATGGACAAGAATGCTTGGGCAAGTAGATGCAGAACAATGAAGGCGACAGAAACCACTGGCAGAGGAAGACCAAAGAAAACATGGGAGGAAATGATAAGGATGGATCTGAAAGAAAAAGATGTCAGCAGAGACCTGGTGAAGGATAGGATAACTTGGAAGTCAATTTCAAGAAATTGTCCAACACATGCTAGCATGTAAAACGGACGTTAAACCGAATATGATGATGATGATGATGATGATGATGATGATGGTGAAACAGCTGTTTGCTTTTTTCTGCATCAACTTATTGGTGAGAATTATTGCTATTAAAGTGGGAAAGTTCTGTCATGGTGTAAAGTTTGTCTGGCATTAAGCCCATCCTGATATAGTTAATGGTGAAAAAACTCCTGGCTACATGATTACTGTTGAAAGTTTAGACTTTTTACTGACGACTCACAAAGAAGAGAAACTTGTCATGATACAGGTATTTCACTCCAAAAGATGGGCACATTCAAAACTGTTTTGTTTTTTTTAGTTTTAACGTCATTTTCCCCCAGCAATTGGGGCTCAGACGGTGCCCTTCACAGGGACTTTGATTTGGCAGTGAGGAATTTCTTGGCCGGATGCCCTTCCTGACGCCAGCCGATGGCTTTTTCTTTTCGCAAAGTTCTAAATTCTCCTCGACAGCTCGGGGAATCGAACCCGGTACTCTTGGTTACTGTGCAGTGCACTAACCATTAAGCCACGGCTCCTCTATTTCAGAGTATTCTGTAACAGCATACTTGCTACATTTAACAAGAAAAGTTATTTTGTCCAAAGTGAAGATGCAAATCTTAAACACGTCTAAAATCTTTTTTAGTATGTCTTATTTCTGACAAATATTCAACAACACTTTAATGTCTTTGAAACCAAAACCATGCTTAAAGGTTCATGCAGTAAAGCTCCTTATCAACATACAAATGCACACACACAACTGAATGGGGGAAAAAAGCAAAGCATTTGAATGTTTCAAAGGTAAAGCAGGCGATACTGTCTGTTCTCAGATAGAAAACTTTAAAGCAACATATTTCTCTCACTCATTTACACTCTAAAAGGAAGCTTTGAAAAATGAGCTATTTGACATTTGTGTCATTCAAATAATTTGGCTTCTTGACCTGTCTTCTGGATTTGAAGCAAGAAAAAAATGCTCATCTATCACTACAGTTGGGAAAATGAAACATAATCATCAAGCAACCTTTTAAAACTTCAAAGTCCTCTTTTAGACATTTCTTGCATTACTGTTTCCAAACTGCTTTTTAAACCAAAGACAAAAAGCTATTGCCCAAAGCCTTTGTTTCCTATTTGGAATTGAATTTCCCAATCACATGACCCTTAAGAGTGCATCAATTTCACAAAAAAAATGAAATACAATGGTGAGATTGGAACAATTGATAAAAGATGATGACTTGATACAATTTCTGACCTTTCTGGCAAAAATAAAAAACATCCTTCAAAAAAGATGGTCAAAGGTCAATCTTTAATCACAATATTGATCAATATTTCTTTCCACTTCTTATTAAAATCCTCACTCCCTGAAGAAACCTTTATTATACAAGTTTTTATTATTCTTTGGATTAGAATTACAACCAAACATCAAATAATTTTTTCCAAGCATTTGAAAATAATTGTTTGTTGAATACTTTTCCGTACTCTCAGTTTGAGACTGAAATGTGTGCCTTCTCAGAAAGTCTGAAAATTGTGTAAGTTAAAGAGTGCAAGGTAACAGTTGGAATGAAGGTTGTCCATTAGCTTCCATACTTAAGGCTTTCTTGTGATTATGTTAAAACTCAAACAAATAATGTGATTGGAAAAAACCAGCATTTATCAATTCATATTTGTATTAGATCTTTTACAGAGTTAAATGATCCAAGACAAAATTATGGTAGACGTTTTAACAGATTCTTTATCACTTGTGGGGCAAAACATCCTAAAAATCTTAAAAATACCACACACCAGAAAGAATTTATTGATTATTCTGGAACCTTGGGGCATGTAAAACTATTAGGGCACTTTACAAAGTGAATGAAATAAATAAGAAAATTAAACCAAATTTCAAAAAGTGTTTTGTCGTTTTCTATCTTAGCTTAACTTACTATCTTGTCAGCGACTATATGTGCAGCAACCAGGGCCAAAAATTGGGTCAAGTGAACCTGTTTTTAAATATATAGATCTGTATTTGTGAAATAATTTGCTTTAATTCAAGAACCAGGAATCAATGAAGGATACTTTGACTGACTAGTCAAGGTAGCATTGAATCAATCCTCTCCTGATAAACAGAACATTTGAAAAAACAAAGAGGATCTGATTTGTGCATTGGGTGCGAAGCTGTGCATCTTTTCGGGAGTGCTCGTGCAGGTTGTCTTCAATGGTTCTTCAGCACTCCAGCTGATCATATAGTCTCATGCTTTTAAGGCCTCTGCCGATAAAAATTCTACTTACGCGTTAAG
>RDPX01000563.1:201847-229164 GCA_003991215.1 Morbakka virulenta
GTTTCTCCAGCATAGAATAAGATGGAGAGAATCAAGGAGTCAAACAGTTGCAGTTTTAAACCCAGTGGAATATCTGCAGCTTTCCAGATGCTTGTCAGCTGCCAGAATTTACTCCAAGCTAGGCCTTTGCCTCCTTTGAAGTCAACGTACGAATCGCAAATATATGATCCCAAATACTTAAAGTCGTCTACTATGTCTAATGTGTTACCATCTGTTAGAGTTACTATCCCTAAAGCTGGTTTTGTGACTTTAGTCTGTGACTTTAGTCTGTGACTTTAGTCTGTGACTTTAGTCTGTGACTTTAGTCTGTGACTTTAGTCTGTGACTTTAGTCTGTGACTTTAGTCTGTGACTTTAGTCTTGTAATTAGCAATAAGTCCTACGTTTTTGGCTATGTTTGTAATATGAGTGAAATGTTCTGCTGCATTCGTTTTGTTTCCATCTAAAAGTCGTGGTCCGGTAAAACAAATGGCTCTTCAGTATGTGTAATAATGCCTTGATCTGGCTTCGTCTTGCTTAGAACATAGTCCAACACAATTAGAAAGTGAAATGGCGCAAGAGTATCCCCTTGTAGAACGCCTGTCGTAAAATGAAATTTTTTACTCAATTCTCCATTCAATCTTACCATTGAAGAGCTTCTATCATATAAAGCTTTAATTGCATTAACAATAGTTATGGGAATGCCATAATTACGCAGAATTTTCCACGTTGCTGCTCTGTTAATTGAATCGAATGCCTTTTTGAAGTCTATAAACGTTAATACCAAAGGCAAATTCTTTTGGTGATACTCTTCAAGTAGGCGTCTGATACCTGTATTTGTTCAGAGCAGCTCCTTCCACGTCTAAATCCTGCCTGGAATGGCGGTAGTTTTTCATTTACTTTATCATAAATAGGATTCAAGATAGCGCGATTAAATACTTTGGCTGCTATTGACATAAGTGAGATTCCTCTGAAATTATTCATGTCTTTGGATGATTCTTAGGGATAGGTATAATTATTGCTTTTTTCCAATGTGTAGGGACAGGTTCTCCTTTTAATACAAGATTGAAGATATGTTTTAGGCTGATTAATACTTCTTAACCCCCCCAGTTTTAATGTTTCTGCTGTTACATTGTGATCTAATCCTGGAGATTTTCCGAATTTCAAAGTCTTAACTGCTTTTCGAACTTCGTTTAAGTCAAAACAGTCAGTTCTCATATCAAGACCTTCTTCCGCTGCAGTCATATTTTCATGGTTCACACAAGATTGATTGTTAAGAAGATTTTTAAAATACTCTGCCCATTCGTTTAGGAGTTCTTTTTGTGTTGCCGGTGGATCACCGTTTCTCTTATTGACATGTGATACAGAGATTGTGCTAGACTTTCCACTTAACTTTTGTACGATTTTGTATAATCCCTTTTAGTCATTGTTCACATGGCATTTAGTTGCATCTTGACATACTTGCTTTATAAAGTTACATTTATCTGAGGTCATGGATTGGTCAGTACGATTGGCTAATGTCCTCCATGTACTGTAGTTTTCCTCGTTGCGATAGTTGTCATATTTTTTTCTAGCAATCTTTCTCTCTTCAGCTAACTGCATACTTTGATTTGAGGTCCATTCTTTTGATTTTGCTTTCTTTTTTCGTGGTATTGAGGCCGCTGCTGCTTCATCCATCAGCTGTGAGAAGTTTTGATACGAAGTTTCAGATTCTTCATTATCAGAAAATTGAAGTGCTGCAAAGCGATTCCGTGTTTCAAGTTGAAACTTCGCCTTGATTTGGGAATTCATTAAACGCATATTATGGTCATAAATGATCGGTCTACTTGATGAGGATTTTGATACTCGAAAGCTTACTTTAATCTGTGCTGTAACGATGCGATGATCGGAATTGATTTCCACGGTGTCATACGAATGACAGTTTCGAAGTGAATTAACCCATTTCCTTCGGATAAGAATGTGATCAAGCTGAGCTTTGTATCCCTGGGGGTGTTTCCAGGTCCATTGATGACGTTGTGGGTGAGGTTGCCTCGTCATTGCAAGATTCATATTAGTTGATTCACTGTTACCATTATCGTTTGTCTGTTGATGATAGGTATATTTTCCGATGACTTTGGAGTGATAATCTATGGCGTCTTTACCGACTCTAGCATTGTAAAAAGATAACAATAGACTTTTGACTGATTGACATTTTAGGCGTTGTTTACATTATCTTAAGGTTATTGGTTTGTTTTGTTCACGTGATTAGAGAACGCGTGGGCTTAAATGTGTATGTAATTCCATAGACGAGGCCCTTTTTCCTCGTGTCCAAATATGATCAAGATATTATAGATATTAAGGAACGGCAAAATTTCTGTCTCTGTTTCTGTGGCCTCTACAGTTTCAATACTATATAAAAACCAGAGTTAACGGTTTTTAAANTTGATGATAGGTATATTTTCCGATGACTTTGGAGTGATAATCTATGGCGTCTTTACCGACTCTAGCATTGTAAAAAGATAACAATAGACTTTTGACTGATTGACATTTTAGGCGTTGTTTACATTATCTTAAGGTTATTGGTTTGTTTTGTTCACGTGATTAGAGAACGCGTGGGCTTAAATGTGTATGTAATTCCATAGACGAGGCCCTTTTTCCTCGTGTCCAAATATGATCAAGATATTATAGATATTAAGGAACGGCAAAATTTCTGTCTCTGTTTCTGTGGCCTCTACAGTTTCAATACTATATAAAAACCAGAGTTAACGGTTTTTAAATGGCACCCGCTATGGGACTCAAGAGCTATAGAATCGAAATTAAATGTTTACGCGATTGAACACGATTGTTGGACACAGTGTTGGAGATGTATCAAGAGAAGTATATTCTACTTGTATTTTATTCCCCTTTCTTGGTGTTTTAGTGAGCAATTTTGATTTGCTAATTACGGGGATTTTTGCCTCTATCTCAGCTAATTTTTCTGAGTATGAGTGATTACTTCTTTGTGATATATATATATATATATATAAATCCAGTAAAGCATACAAAATAACTGGATTTATAAACGCTCTGGAACCATTGAGCACTCTCAGTGAACATTGGTATACTTTACTAATATTACTATATATATATATATATATATATATATATATAAGATATGATAAGTTGGAAAGAATCAAAAAACTACACAGTCCATTTCGACAAGCCTGTTTATGTTTAATATATATATATATATTATATTATATACGTTTAATATATATATATATATTGTGGAAATTGGCCATGTTAGTCGTTCCTTTCATTACATTACTGAGTTTTTGAGGTAAACTGTTATCCTCCATGGATGCGTGTTTTAAAACTGGACCTGTGAGTTTCTTTATGAACATGTTGTAAAGAATTTTTTCCTACAGAGTTTGGGATATTCCTTTCACATTTTGTAGTTTTGTATTCAATTAGTGCGTTGAATTTCTCACCTTCATTTTGTGGAACACTTGTGCCCTTCAGCCTTTTTCTGTCGGTTTTTAATGTTGGATGAAAGCTTCGGGAAACGCAGGTGTGAGTAAATTGAATAAATAGGTGATAATTAATTTGTTAAGTGTTGGTACACAAAGAAACACTTATCCTTTTTGCGGTAGCGTGCCGTGGTGTGCTGACAGTCCTGTGGTTTTGAACTTTACAAAAAAGGAAAAGACAATGGCTTTAGGTAGAAAACAGGCTCGAAGGAATGTATTACGATTGAGTTCAAGTAACGTAATTGAGGAAGCAAATGATGAACTAAAAAGGGACGATTTTAATAAAGCTAGAATAATGGGGTTGAAACTTCGACTAGAGAAAAATATCGAGGGCTTGAATAATTTAGATGATGAAATAGTTAGTTCTTTGGATCCTGAAGCTGTAGAACAAGACACCCTTGATAGTATGGCCGTCTTATGAACTGCTTGTTTCTCTTTAGTTAAAGATAGAAACGTGTCAAATTGAAGCTTTAAAGGTTTCTTCCTCAATAACTGAAAAGGCCAGCTCTGTATCTGTGTATAAATCTTGTAAGTTACCTAAATTAGAATTGCCTGTTTTTAAAGGAGATATTCTGAACTGGCGAGGTTTTGATGAGCAATTTACCATAACAATTCATGAGAACGAAGAATTAAGTGAGGTAGACAAGTTTATTTATTTAAAAAGGTATTTGTCTGGGCAAGCACTTGCTGTAGTTTCTGGTCTTTCCTTAAATGGTGCCAACTACAAACAAGCTTTAGAATTACTAAAAAGTAGGTATGGTAACCCCCAAGTATTGATTTCCGCCTACATGGAGTCCTTGTTGAGGTTTAAAAAGGTAAATTCTTTAACGGATATCAATGGCTTGAGAAAACTTTCCAACGATATCGAGAATTGTGTCAGAAACTTGCGCTCAATGAATGTGGAAACCTCCACTTACGGAAGCTTTTTAATTCCCGTTTTAAAAGAACGTTTACCAGATGAACTAGTTTTGCACATTTCCAGACGCTTTGGGGGTGATATTTGGACGCTGGGCCTTCTTTTAGAATATGTGCACAAAGAAATAGCGAAAATTGTTCCACATTTTCAAAAGATTTTTCATCTCGGGTTCAAAGGTCAACCGCTTTCAATTTGGGAGTAGGTGCAGACCTTTGTGATAATAACTGGAAGTGTGTTTATTGTATGAAATTTCACCCTTGGGTAGATATTTTAATGAAAAAGAGAAAGTGTTTTGTTTGTTTGGCCTCTGGCCATCGGAAAAAAGATTGCCCGTCGGTTTACATGTAAAAAATGTAAGGGACGACATCATATTTCTATTTGTTTCGGCAAGGCCAAAGGTGAGCAACAAGGTAATCAGGTAGATCAGAATCTGGTAATGTCAACAAAGTCAGAGAGAGATACTGTTTTGTTACAAACAGCAACTGCTGATGTACTTGATTGTTGGGAAAGGGCTAGAGAGAAGGTAAAGATTATGTTCGATGCTGGAAGTCAACATAGTTTTATAACAGAAGACTTGAGAAAAAAGCTCGATTTGAAAACTGAGAGAGTTGAGAAAGTCGTGATTAAGACATTTGGCGAAGATGATAATGAAGTTCCTAAGTATCTTGATGTCGTAAAATTTAAGATTAGACATAAGTTTAAGAATATTTTCTCGATTGTTGAAGCTCTGTGTGTACCAAAAATTTGTGGTTGAACTTCCAAGGTTTTTAATAAGTCAAAATATGAGCATTTAAAGGGTTTGGAATTAGCTGTTTTCTTTGGAAAAAATTCTATGGATTTACCTGTTGGTGTATTGGTTGGTATCGATCAATATTATGATTTTTTACTGGAAAATTACGTAAAGGTCCGTCTGGGAGTCCTATTGCGTCTGAAACTGTCTTGGGTTGGGTTTTAGGTGGCAAAGTTAAGGCCAAGGTTCGAGATAACGAAAGTCTCTGCTTTCATGTAATGAAGAGTGCCGTAGTTGAAGAGGAAACTGACGACTTAAGAAGGTCGTTGGAACGTTTCTGGGAAGTGGAGAAGATAGGGTCTAAAGATTGTATAGTACATCAGTTCGAAAATGATATAGTACATAAAGGTGATAGATATGAGGTTAAATTACCCTTTAAACCAGATCATGACACCCTTCCGGACAATTTTAACATAGCTAAGAAACGGCTAGACTCCTTATCAAAAAGATACAAAGGAAGTAAGACCTGGGAGGATTATCGCAGAGTTTTTGAAGAATATGAAGAAGAAAAGATTATTGAGAGAGTCTCAGATGATGAAATTCCAGCAGAGATAGGTAAGGTACATTATTTACCCCACAGGCCGGTTGTTAAGGAAGAGAGAGAGAGACTACAAAGATCCGTGCTGTCTTTGATGCCGCTTGTGCTGTTAATGGTCCATCTTTGAACGAGTGTCTTTATTCTGGGCCTAATTTTTTGTCCAAAATTTTCGATGTTTTGCTGAGATTTCGTTTAAATAGAGTTGCAATTTTAGCTGATATAAAAAAAGCTTTTTTAAATGTTGACGTTTTCAAGGGACATCGAGATTATTTAAGATTTTTATGGTACGATTTTGAGTCTATCGATCCTAAGTTGATTGTATACAGATTTTCAAGAGTAGTTTTTGGCCTAACGAGCAGTCCTTTTTTGTTATATGGAACTATAAGGCATCATTTAGAAAAATATTTGCCGAGTGACAAGAATTTGGTTGAGAAACCTTTGGAATATTTTTATGTTGATGATCTCATTTCAGGAGTAGAAAGCACAGAAAAGTGTAAAAGATTTTGTGTCAGGACGCAAGAGATATTCGCTCCATCAGGTTTGGAATTAAGAAAATGGGTTACAAATAATACTGAATTGAGACAATTTTTTAATGGTAACAGTAAGGTTTCTAGAATGAAACGGGTCCTGGGCATTGCTTGCGATATCGTGGGTGACGAATTTATCTTTGATTTTAAGAAAGTTTTAGCCAGCTGTGATGGTTTAGAATCGACGAAAAGGAATATCTTGAGTGTTTCCGCATCCTTTTATGACCCTTTGGGTTTTATTTCTCCTATGACAGCTAGAGCCAAAGTTCTCTTTCAATTGCTGTGTAAGAATAAGCTTGAGTGGGATGACGAGATGTCTGAGTATTTGAAAGTTGTTTGGTTCGATATTCTAACACTTTTGAAAAGGTTGAATGTCGTAAGTCTCAAAAGGTTTGTACTTGAAACTAGTTTCGAACGTGTCGAATTGCATGGATTTTGTGACAGCTCTTCTGAAGTCTATTGTGCTGTTGTTTTCTTGAGACTTGTAACGATTCAAGGTGTTTTTGTAAAATTTCTTTGCGCAAAAACTAAGGTTGCTCCCTTGAAGTCCTTATCAATTCCCAAACTGGAGTTGTTAGGTTGCCTCCTGTTGGCTGATCTTCTAAGGGGGTGTCAAGATTCTTTTCGGGGGAGAGTTGTTGTAGATGATGTTTTTTGTTGGTCAGATTCCGAAATAGCCCTGTGTTGGATCAAAGGAAAGGAAAAGTGTTGGAAACCTTGGGTTGAGAATAGAGTCGTGAAAATTAGGAAAGTTGTAGATAGGGATAAGTGGTATCATGTGAATGGCATAGATAACCCTGCTGATTTTCCCACTCGTTCATTTGAATTGTTTTCTGATTCCTGGGTAAATGGTCCCAAATTTCTTTCCAATTCTGTTATTGACGTTAATAACTTTGAATTTGAAAACGAGTCTTTGTTAGAAGAAGTAAAAAAAGAAGAGAAAAGAAGTTTTGTTGAATTAATTACTTTAGCTTCTTTAGCTGAGAAAGAGAATGTGGCCTCCTTATTTGCATTGTTGATGTTGCTCGCTATTGTTCCTTGGGGGAGTTGATTGCTATAGTAGGATATATTTACAGATTTGTTAATAACCTGAAAAACAGGTTAAAAAAGAACAAAGAACGTGTAATTTCGGACAAACTACTGTCGATTAAGGAAAATCAAAATGCCTTAACCAAGATCATTTTGCAAGAACAGTTGGAGATCAGAAAGGACAAAAACTTTCTTAAATTAAAGAGTTCATTAAAGTTGTTTGA
Organism: Morbakka virulenta; assembly: GCA_003991215.1. Lineage (NCBI taxonomy): Eukaryota > Metazoa > Cnidaria > Cubozoa > Carybdeida > Carukiidae > Morbakka > Morbakka virulenta. The sequence continues at coordinate 209,338 of RDPX01000563.1, forward strand.
AGACAAGGATAGAATTTTGCGATTACGTGGACGTTTCTCTAATGCACACTTGACGTTTGATAACAAATATCCTATTCTCCTGGGCAGTGAAGGCCGATTAATTCAACTTGTTATTTGTGACGCCCATGAACTTTGTCTCCATCACGGAGTGGAAACGACTTTATCGTACGTTCTGGAAAAGTTTTGGATTACGAAAGGTCGCAAGACAGTACAAAACACAATTCGGAAATGTGTTACATGTAACCATTTTAATTCCAGAACCTTTCTTCCACCTTCAACAACAGACATTCCCGAATTTCGTTTTCTGCACGTTGGTTTAGATTTTGCCGGACCACTTTATATTAAGGAGAAATTTTGTAAGAACTCATATTCGTGAAAAATTTGTGTAAGCAAATTTTGGGGGGAGTGTAAAAAGATAACAATAGACTTTTGACTGATTGACATTTTAGGCGTTGTTTACATTATCTTAAGGTTATTGGNAATTTTGGGGGGAGTGTAAAAAGATAACAATAGACTTTTGACTGATTGACATTTTAGGCGTTGTTTACATTATCTTAAGGTTATTGGTTTGTTTTGTTCACGTGATTAGAGAACGCGTGGGCTTAAATGTGTATGTAATTCCATAGACGAGGCCCTTTTTCCTCGTGTCCAAATATGATCAAGATATTATAGATATTAAGGAGCGGCAAAATTTCTGTCTCTGTTTCTGTGGCCTCTACAGTTTCAATACTATATAAAAACCAGAGTTAACGGTTTTTAAAAGCATTAAAGTCTCCCATTAATAAAACTAAGTTGTGAGACGGTAAGGATCGTACGAAATTCATTAGTTTAAGGTAGAAAGTGTCCTTTTCATTATTTTCTCCACTTTCTGTTGGTGCGTAGGCTGAAATGAGGGTGATTCGGGGGTTTGAATCGAGCGTTAAAGCTATGATTCTTTGAGAGATTGTTTTTGATTGTATGACTTAAGGTGCAAGCTTCTTTTTCACTAGTAACCCAACACCTCCTTGACCATCAGGTGATGCAGAGCTGTAGATGATGTGGTAGTCGTCTCTTGTAAGTGTCGCAATTTCTTTACTAGTTTGATATCTGTGCTCTTGAATGGCAACAATATTTAGATTATGGATTGAGCATCCAATAGCTAGTTGATGTAAACTTCCCGCTTTAAGGAGTGTTCGTACATTGTACGTCGAAAATTTAAATTGTGAATGAGATCCAAGCTTGGCTTCATTGGTCAGATAGCGCCTTTCGGTTTGACTATTTGACTTCATAGGACTGCTGGTTGCAGTTAAAGTGGCTTCGTTCTCATTGATAAAAATGGTTGATACAATTGTGGTTGTCGTAATCGTAGTTTATCGGCCGATGGAGTGATTGGCCCTGGTCGGCTTCACCAGAGCTCCGCTAGCCATTGAAGGGTGCTGAGACCAATCAATGTTACCAGTCTGCACTACTTGGAAGTGGAAGTGGACTTTGCAGACTTCTGGACACTTACAGTTCCTAAAAGACAAAAAAAAATTACCAATTTCTCTTGAAAGGAAGATCACTCCATTTTACCAGCAATGACTTATGGTGTAGAAACTTTGAACTTAACAAAACGCCAAGAGAAACTAGTTGTTGCACAGGAGAGAATTGAATGTCACTGTTAAACGTAGCAGGGAGAGGCAAAATACCAAACGAAGAAATCAGAAGAAGAACAAACGCCAAGTCAGTTCGGCTAAAAGGCGAATATCTATAGCTCTGTTCAGCGTGAGATCAGGCTGTCGAAGGAGTGGTTCCTTTAACTTTAAATATGCTAGACCAAACATAATTTGATCCTTGATAAGAGAGTCCTTGATTTTTGAAAATCCACACGTTTCAGCCTTGGTAATAAGATCAGTGAGTGCAACATTAAATGGACAAGGTCCTTGTCGTTTGGCGTGAAACAAATATCGTCCATACCTGACATTCCTCCTCACTCACAATGACTATCGAAGCCAGCAAGAACACTAAAGGTGGTGCGGCCCTCTTCTGGAATAGCAAAAGTAGCAAAAACTTTCCATGCAGCTTCTCCAAGAGCATGACGGAGAATGGCAACTTGGACTTTCGTCAACTTTTCCGTGACTCCACTGGCAAGCCAATATATTTCCCACGTATCTTTCCATTCCAAACAGTTGCAAGCTGACGGCTTTCACGGGCAAGTTCCTCAGGAGGCTTCAGGTATTCTATTTTAACTATACCTTGAACCTCGACCTTAATGCTATTAAAAGTCTGTAGGTTAATTACACTTCTAGTACCATGTGTTATTTGAAGGCCAAGGACTACTATAAGCACAAGACGATTGTTGTATAGTTGGGCAATTACTCTCTATTTTGTATGTAAAAGCATATTTATATATGGCATTAAGCAGTTTCGTTTCAGCACAACTGATACTGAAAGCAGATCATGCTAATAAGTTGAAGCAATAACTGAAAGCAATAATTGTAAGTAACATACTCGTGTGGCATGCTTATCATTACAGCAAGAAATACCCAAAAGAGCTTAAGAAACTACATCAGAACCTGAGCAAACTGTGCAAAGAAATGGATAAGGAACCATTAATCACCATATTTCCAGGAGATTTCAACTCGAAAACAGGCAAAAGAAGATAAGTTGTGTTAGTCAGTGGTCAAGAGGCAGAAGAAACCAGAATGGATCCAAACTGGTAAAAGTTAGTGAAATAAATGGCAAGGCTATTGCAAATAGTTGTTTCCAACACCCTGAAAAGCACATCGCAACCTGATAACAAAGAAAGAAGGATCCAGTAACAAAAAAATCTGTCAGTATATATAATCAGATTGACTATATCCTTGGGAATCAGAATAATCAATAAATCATCATCTCTTCATCATAGTTTTCACTGCCAGGGTGGAGCTGACATGTACAAAACTATACCGCAAAAGGATGTCCAAAACAATGCACAGCAGTTCCAACACCAGACAGCTGACATCCAACGAGGAATAAAAGATCACATCAAGCAAGAAATTGTGGGTAATAGATACCTAACAACACCTGAAAAGAAAAAATGGGATGAGCTTAAAAGGATCATCAAATGTGCATCAGGAGCTCATGTTGAATATGAAAAAACCTAACGAGACTTCAGGTACGACCAGTATAGAACTTGAAAGAATGTTGAAACAAGAGAGAGATCTGCAACTTCAAGTTAACAATTGCAACGATCCTGTCAACATTAAAGAATGAAAAGAATTCCAAAAGAAAATATTTAAATGACGCAGAAAGTCAGAAAGGCCAGAGAGGAAATAGCACAAGAACTTGTGGGCGAAATCGGAAATGCAAAGATGACACCAGAATGTTCAAAGCAGCAAAAGCTCTGCACACCAAGCATCAAAAGGTACATTTTGTATCTGACGAGCTAAAAAAGCTGAGTGTCAACCTCAAGATTTCAAAAGATTATAAAATAGTATTTCCATAAACTTCAATAAAGAAACCCTTGACTTCATTGAAAAGTATACAGTTCAACCTAAGAGGAAAATAAAATTGGAAGCAATGATAAATGCAGTAAAGACGATGAGCAACATTAAAACACCAGGCTTGGACAATACCAATGTAAAACTAATTAGATATGCACCTGAATAAATTCATAAAGGAATAAGCAGCAAACCGAATGTATTTGTTGAAAAAAAATTACGACGGGATCAAGCTAAGAACTGGTATCTTTTTACCACTTCTGAAGCCGAAGATAACATAAAAGCCATTAAAAAACCTAAGGCCAATCACATTGCTAGAAGTCATCAGGAATACACTATTAAAGACGTTTCACGAATACGACAGAAGACAACATCAAGAACACATGTTTCAACCAGAGAGTGCAAACAGAAAAAGCAGAAGCATCAGTGACGCACTACTTTTGCCTACAAGTTGATGGCTGTCTAAACACAAGTCTAGAAATAACCATAATTATATCAGTTGTCCTTTTCAATGTACTTGACACAATCCGTTATATGCAGTATGTTAACAATTGCAGAACACAATTAAATTACATGTAGTAAAAGCCACCTGTTCGTTGCACCCCTTTGTCGATAAAAACAAGTTCTCAGTACCTCAATCAGAAATGACACTATTATTGATGTTATGCGTCCGAAGTAAGAGATCCGGAGCTGACGGGTATGAAGTAAACAGGCGGGAGACAGAGAAAAGAATTCCGGATAATGAGTTTCGTTGGCAATAAGGTCTGACCAAATAAATAGTCGTGAAGCAACGGCGGAGGGTTTACGCATGGGAAAGGAGCCAGCAAGTGACATTACTGGATCATTAAAACCATTTCAATAGCAATGATAAATCCGTGTGAGGCGAATGTGGCCGCCTGTAAATAAACCTAGACCTGGTTATAGCATGTAGAATCATTGCTACCTGTTGGTGGTAGAGCTGATCATAGTTCAACAGTGGCTACAGGTTAGCAGGGTGATGGTAAGGAGCCCTGATCTTTGAATCTGTACTGTGACTAGTCAAAGCAACGGCAACTACCAGAGTACTTTCTTTACCAAGACAATCAAAAAATGGCAACCAAAAAACAAAGATAGAGACAGCGTGATGGGGCACGATTTGCAGGTAAATTTGGGCGTTAACTTGCTCAGTAGAAGCTGTGCTGTGTTCAAGGTCACGACCTAATGTCATCCACTAACTAAGAGAATTGACAACACTCCCGTATGGTAACATATGATATAAGGACACTGTACCAAGTGAGAAAATTAGATAACGTTATGCCCAAAATTCGAAGAATAAAATTCAAAATTCTGCGTATGTGCATGGGTCAATGGAAAGAAGTAGGTATTTAAAGAAAATGATTGTACAATAATCTCTTTACTGGATGGAAACAGCAGAGAAACACCCGTGTAACATTTGAAAACCAGGTATAAAATTTTTTTTAGGACATTAGGCACTTTGTCATGAATAGTTCTAGTTGAGCTCAAATGAAACCTTTTCAAAATCAGTATCATTCAGCTTCCCACTATAGATTACCGTGACGATGAGATTAAAAACTTTCACTTAAAACTCTATGAAGCATGCCATCCGTGAAAACCCCGTTAAATCAAGTTCATTATGTTAGATATGAATGCGAAGGTCAGCAATGGAAAAGTGACATATTGCGAGTCTCCTGAACCTTAAAGAATGCAATATGGGAGGCGACATGTTCGTAGACTGCAGTACTCGTAACAGATAAATCATTTCAAACACCTGTTCCAAACACCAACTAAGACGCTTCTACACTTGACTCAGCTCAAACGATCATTTTGGGAACCAAATCAGTTACGTAACAATCAATGTAAAGATTTCCGAATATTATTAAGAACTCAAAAACGCCAGCTCAAACTGTAATAGTGGTAACAATCTGGTAGTAGTAAATATGAATTTGCGATTAGGAAAGATGAAAGTTGGAAAAAAAACAAGTAAATCGACAAAAACGAAGAAAGTGTAACACGGCAAAAAATCCGTGGCTAGACAACTAAAGTAAATAAATTCAGTTGGAAATGCTAAAAACATTCCACGAAATTGACGATAGGTTCCTTAAGCTATCTCGAAAGAAAGAAACGAGCTCGACAAGGAGACATTCGTTCAGACGATGGTAGTATGCCTACAGTGCTTAGGAACGTTACACCAGAGAATTGTTTGACGACCTCAGATGAAACTGGCGATTTACCTGATGGTTTCTTGTATTGGTTTTCATTGCCTTACTCAAGAAACCGGTCGATATTGAAAACACTGACCAGCGCATCATCAGTATTACGAGACGCGATATCTACCATCATTGAACGAATTCGAAACATATTGGGCCCTAGGGATTTCAGATGACCAGATAAACAATATGGTATCATGCTGGACAAAAGAACAAGAAACTACAATATTCACTTTAGATATGCTCTACGAGAGAGCCATTCAACATCAGAAAGCGGTCTTCCTAACTTTTATCGATTACTTTCAAGATATCGATAAAGTCCAGCATGGAAAATTGGTATCGAGTTTGAAGGCCATCTACCTGGGTAGCAGAAATATCTACGTCATCAGAAATCTGTACTAGAACCAGAACATCGCAGTCCAAGTTGATGATATGTAATCCGCCTTAACCAGGATTTTCAGATGTCTTCAGCAAGGCTGTGTCCAGTCGCTGGATTTTTCAAAACTCTATAGTCAAGTCATGCTTTTTACCTCGTCATGGTGCCAAGATCATTCAGGAATAAAATTCAGCGGAAAGAATTTCAACAACATACCATATGTTGACGACACAACACCCTTAGCTATATCTGAAGAAAAAGTGCAAACACTTCTGGAAAAAGTTGTCAAAGAAAGTGCAGAAAATGGTCTGTCTGTAAATTGCAGCTAAACAAAAGCAATCGTAATAATAAATCAGCAGTAAAACCTCAAATTGAAGATTGGTGATGAACAGATCGCAGGGGTTACTTAGTTCAAGTACCTAAGAAGTATCATTAGCAACAACGGAAGATGGAAGTATATTAGAATAAGCGCTGTGATTAAAACACGTGCATTCTATTTCCTTTCAACGTAAATATGCTAATGAAAATCAAAATCTGTTTACTTAAGAGCGACATATATTTTTCAAAACTGTCATATGGCTGTAAAGCTATGTAAATGACCACAGATTTAGAGAAGATCGAAGCAGATAGCTAGAGTGGCCAGCGGAGTAATAATAAGAAGAGTGGGAGTAAGAAGGGAGTTGCTTTCAACAACCACAAGACATGGCATATGTTTTCTTGGCCATAATTTTCATGTGTAAAAGGGAATGGTGTACATACCATCACATGGAAGAACTGACGAAAGCGTCCAAGCGGCCAACAGCGAAAGACGTACATGAACCGACTTACGGCTGACGATAATTGATTCTGCGGCAACAAATTTCAGCGGTGCCCGTGCACAAGCCCGAGCCCATTAGCCTGAGCGAAGATTGTGTGTGTGCATTACGTGAATTACGCAAGACAGTTAGATTAAATAATTATTGGTATGTGTAACAGGCATCTGTTGTCCGCGATAACCAAGGAGTAAAAATAACTCCAAAAAGCCCTTTAATGACCCAAACAGTGTAAAATATCAGCTACTGAGCTCTTTCGTTACATACACATGATGAAGTCGTTTAAATTCTTAATACAATACATGATTGTAATAATGAAAACCATATAAAGTACCGACTTGCATGCTTAGGTGTAATATTTCTGTATTATCTAAATCCTTCAACAGGTAACTAAGACACACATTAAACATACATTTAACACACACATTTAACACAAATTAACTTCAATAATAAGCCTATGGCTCTGTGACTGTTAACATCTATTAACAATTCTTATAGCTGGTGTTTGATTCCAGTTTTTCCTCTCAACAGTTTCTACTTCTTGGCTGATTTTGCAGGAGCACTTAAATTTTCTCTTTCTTTGAGCCTTTTTCTAAGAAGCTCTCGTTCTAAGTCCTTTTTCTTCTGTTCCATATCTTGCAAATTTTTCAAAAGTTTATCTCTTAATTTATGTTCTTGTTGTTTTAATTGTTCTTCTCGTTTAATTTTAGCCTCCTCTTCTTTCTTTTTCTCCTCCTCTAGTTTCTTCCTTTTTTCTCCTATCTGCCGTAGCATCTTAAGCTCTGCTTCCCTTTTAATCGTTTCAATATCCTCGATTTGTTTTCTGTCTGATATCCTTTGCAATAATTCCACAAGGAGTCTTTTTGCTTCTGTTTCACGTTCCTTCTCCAGATGCCGTCTTGCTTTTTCTTTTAATTTTTCGACCATTTGCTGCCTCTTCTCTTCTCTTCTTTTGTTTTTTATTTTCTGTCTTCGTCGCTTTTCTCTTTCCTTTCTCCTCTGTTCCTTTCTAATAAGAGCTTCTTCTATGTTTTTTAATCGTTCTCGCTCTGACAGTTCGATAGCTAATCTCTCAACTTCTGCTTTCTTTTCTTCCTCTTCTTTGGCTTGGCGTATCTTCATTTCTTCTTTCTGGTCCGCTTCAATTAGTCGTTTTCGTTCTATCTGTCGTTTTTTAATATTTCGATCACTCAAATGTGCTGATCGATCAAAGTCAACACAAATGCTGGCTGCAGCAGCGCGTCCATCTTCCATTATACGCATTAATTTCATTCCTCTGAATGCGCTCATTGCTTTTTCAAATCCAGTATGGTCGCTATATTGAATATAACACTCAAAATGGATGTTCGATCCATATGAAAATGTTTTAAATCCTGAGTCAATTTCCTCCTTCTCAACCGTCATACGGTGTCGATAACAGTCAAGCATTGGTACATCAATACACCGAACTTGTCCAAAAGCTTTAAATACGGATTCAATAACTTTTTCGCTCGGTTTATCGTCCTTTTTCTTTTCCATAAACCACTTAGTAGGTAATCCTTTGACGACAAGCGTGTCAGGGCGTTCCCCAGGCACACATTCGTTCATGTTTTTTGCATCACGAAAAAATGAATCCCAGTCGTGCTTCTTAGGAAATGTACACTTCTTGCGCGCCACTCTCACTTTAAGTGGATCCGGAATTCCACTTATTTTAATCAATTTACCATCAAGTTTTGTAAGGAACTTATGTAGCAGTTCTTTTGAGTCAGCCTCGCCTTCAAATTGAATTACTTCTAACGATGACTTGGTTACCTAAAAAAAAAAAGTCATCGGATGTCATTAAAGTGGGAGGACATATTTTCTCAAAAGAGCACTTGGGGAGTTGAATAATTGTTTTACAAATAAGAGAACTTCAAATAGCTTTAATTTCTTCTAAAAAGTTAAACTGCACGGGAATCTATCTATCTATCTATCTATCTATCTATCTATCTATCTATCTATCTATCTATCTATCTATCTATCTATCTACCTATCTATCTATTTATCTCATCTATCTAATTCGTATGAATATAACAATTTGTAGGTGTATGTGTCTATACAACATAAAGATTGTGCCATGTATTTGAAGATAATACAAAATGTGCTTGTAAAAATATACAAACACAGGAAAAACAAGAACAGTTTGGTTACGATTTCAAGTGATAAATAAGTGACAAAATTGTTATACAAAAAAAAACCTAACAAAAAGTCTATTTAAAGCAAAAGACATTTTCAGTTGTTTTCAGAGCAAGAAACTAAAAAAAACAACCTATAACACTCTTGAGGGTGTTTTAATGAAAACTTCTCTGTGAAAAATGTCAGAAAAAAAACGAGGGTTGCATAAAAGGATCAACATTTTTAAGGCCACAAGATTTCAGTGAGGTCTGGTATAAATTATTAGGCAGAGTGGGCTGCTGAAGCTTTCGTAAGTGCCAATTTAAAACAAAAATCGGGAAACAGTAGCACCCATGTGCAGTAAATGTCAAAAACCATTGATTAAAAATGAAAAGATCCTTCAAAACACCAAAGTATTGCGCTGTTACGCAACAGTTAATGCCAATGTAAGGTATTTTAATAACATATTTTAATAACGCCAAGGTTGAAGGTCTTGAAAGAAAAACAGATTTAAAACAAGAATAATAATTAACATTAATTATCGTTGGAATAGTGTAACGTATGTGCGATGTAGTTTCATATTTGTGATGTCTTTTGTAAAAGGATTGGTAAGCAGACAAAATAATACTGTAAAATTACAATGGTTTCGCAAAATGTTTTTTGTTTTGTGTTGATAGATAGATTATGATGGAAAAGTTCAAGAAACAGTTCATTGCACTGCCAAATCATGTTTGAGGATCGGTATCCCTGCATCTTTAAGAATATCTGGTATGATTCTTTTAGGGGGCCCCATGTTTTGCATCTCTATATGTGTTTGATGTTGTAAGCTATTTAGAAATTGACCCCTACCCCTTATTAGCAACACTCGTCATCAAATCTACACACCTCTTTTTGATGACATAATCTTTGCCTAAAAGACCTCTTCATCCTGTTGACAAAAAGGGTGAAATTATCCTTCAACAAGATTGCCATTTCATTGAAAATTTCGAGTTTGTGTCTTGGTTTTGTCTTAAATCATGCTTTGACAAGTGGAACAATGTACAAAAAGATTGTCTTTAAGTAAAAAAGGAAGCTGAACTGAACGAACAACTTTGCAAATATAAAAAACAAATACGAGACAGCATTTTGTCAATCCTGTTCAACTGGTCAAAAATATTTGTTCCAGATAAATGTTCACTCATCAGCAATTCTTCATTTTACCCCTTTTTTCGTAAGTTTCGTCAAAGGCTTCTGTCTTTAGTAGAGGAATTAGTTACAGTATAAATGTCAGTTAGGATACTATCTTTTCCCCTTAGCACTTCTACACCATCTGTGATCCTTTTATGTTTCTTAAATAGGCACTGTTTGTACTTTTCTTATATATCTATCTTGAATAAAAGATAATTGACCTGGCTATTACTTTAATTAAGCAAAAGTTACCTAAATAAAAGTGATGCTGGCGTACTGAAAAAATAATTTTCCGAAATTAATTTTTTGATATTTTTATTAACCCTTCCTACTCATCTTATTGACAACATATATCGACAATTGAACACCTCTCATCCATTTGATGACGTAATTTCTGAAAGTTCCTCATTGTTCCAGTCACTTGAGTAGAGTCTTTAATGGCACTTTCAGGCTCTCTTCGCACTTCTTTTTCTACATTTGTTGATTGTGACATGGCTTTCCTGTACGGCGGACATGTTTGCTTTTCCCTTCATTGTTTTTTTTTCTTCAGATTTAAATCCTTTGAGATTTCCTTTAGTTTTTTCAATGATGCTTGGGTTAGGTTTTTAAATGTCTTCTCGTTGTTTTTCTATCGCCTCATCTAGTTCTGCTTTTTCAATATTATCTCCACTAATGATGGCTTAAGAACTTGCTCCCTTTACTCATCTGATCTACAGTTGGGCGCCATGCCTTGACTGTCGCCTCAGGTCTGCCTGTAACCTTTGCCAGTTTCGATTAGGGTTTTTAGCAAGTTTGAGTTAAGAGATCCAATGCGTTGGAAATTGATGTAAATTCACTTCATGTGCCCGTTAGATTTCTTTGGTATACCTTAACTACGGGTGTGGTGACGTTCAATGTTTCAAGTCTCGCTCTAAAGAATGTTATTTTCCCAGAATTTTTCCATGTACCATATGATAGTTGATATCTTTTACCTTACTGATGACTTCCTAATTGCGAAAAATGTCCTAATTGCTACTTATCATGAAGTTTATTTCATTGCACATTTTGTAGTTTCTCATATGGCAGGTCCATTTCTGTTTTCTCATCTTAAATAGGATGTTAGCTATTGGATTTATTTTGCCCTCTGTCGTTCTTGTTACCCAAGGGCCTGAACCAACTTTTGCATTAAAATCACCCATCGTAATTGTGAAATCGGTTTTGTATGTCCAAAGGAATTATTAACGTTTTTGTAAAATGAGCTTAGTTCTTCTTGCGTGCTTACTGATGTAACAGCATCATCTGAATCAGTTTAAGCCTTATTTCTTTGACAATTTTTAAGAATGACTGACAATTCGATGTACAACAGAATTCTTTGACCTTTTTCGCGTTTTTTGAATAACCTCTTACTCAATTTGGTGGTCTTAAATTTCAACAATTGATTCCCCCAAGTCTCCTTACTCTTATGCTGACCATGTGCAGCTTCAGTTCTTCAAATTGTTTAAACAGTTTAATAGGGTGGCATTCTTCTGACAAAGTAAGAGTATTCTATTGCAGATTCAAGTGCTGTCTTGTTTTTATTTCTTCTTGTAATTTTTGTGGCGATGACTAGATACATTCCTACACTGCTGGGCTAGTGCAAGTTCCCACGGCTTAATATTTGTTGCTTTGACCTCCCCTTGCTGACCACATTAACTTCGAGGCTTATTTGTTAATAATGGCTTTTGAGGTGGAACCTAATTCGAAGAAGGGGCAGATTCGAAAGGAGCCCTATAAAATTAGCAACGTGTTAAATGCCGTTTTAAAATATACCGCATGAACACAATTGCCTATAGCCACCTGCAGTGTCGAAAATAAGGAGAAAAATAATAAAAACGACCAAAGCAATTCGACAATTTTTTTTTCGTTTTTAACCTTCATCACTGATAATGACATTGCTAACAACATTATAAGTGATCAAGTCAGGTGGCTGAGCTCGCCAATTATCGTCTTAACCCGGAATAAATAGATTTTTGTCCGTCTGATCCAACGCCTCCATTCCCTCAAAGCATGGAACATCTGTTGCAATGTTTACACTCTTTAAAACAATGGATGTTATCGTTCTATTTCCATCGACTGCTGTGAACACTGCACGCGTAAATGAATAAAAAAAAATATGGCCAGAAAACTTCTGCCATGTGTATATTATAAATGGTAAAATAGCTCTGAATTACGGTGGTCAAAAGTTTCCTGCTTCTGTTTCGTCGTGAACACATTCTTTTCCCAGCGAACCATTATAATGCTCAGTGCATGTCAGTTTAAACGGTGCATTGCACGAAATTTGACGGCTATATGTAACTGGTGATCATATTGACCTTTAAAAATAACTGAACAGGATGTAGATGACGACAAGAAAACAAATGTAAGATTTGTATCTATGCACCAGTGGACGCAATGACATACTTACACTGAACCTTCTGTGGTAGTTTGATACTTTCTAGGTTTTTCTACCTTTCTTCGCACCAACTTGTACGGTTACTCACATCCTTTTAATATCAGTGGTTTTCAGTCATTGGGTATGTCTCACCATATTGGTGCCTCGTGGAAAGCTGTAATGGTAGGGTGTTGGTCACTAAATTTTCGGCGACATAAACTCGTTTCATATAAAAAAACTGTTTGTGGAATCCTCAACTGGCTTGTGATGCATCCAAATGGCCACTTGAATCCTCTTTTGAAAGATGTAAAGTCCTTTCATGCCCCTCTAAAGATCCTCAAGCAGTTTCCCTTAAATCAACAATTGACAGCTTTTGACAACCACCAGTCAAACAAAGCAGAAAATTTGAAAATGGGCTGTTTATGAGGTGACGTACTTGGTATTTGTTACCCTTATCAAGGTAAAAGTAGTTGGTTCTGGCTTCGCAGCGCATTGCCCAGGGCAGCTGCAACGAGTTCCTGGGCTCTGCCGCGTAGTCTTGAGCGCCTCCCCCTTTCTTGTCCCACCCCGCCACGAGAACAAAATCCAGGACAAGTCACACAAGAGAAGACAAAGGAGTCAAATGTATCACTTTTATGCTGGGGCAAAAATATCTATTTACAGAAATGAAACGCATATTTACATTGGTAATACTGGAAGTGTGCTCTTGCATGACTCAATAAAACCTCCCCTGAAATGGGGCATACATAGATAATCCTACCGTTTAAATTCCATAGTAAACATTCCATTGTCAGTTACACTATTTCTTTTTTCCCTTAGTGGATTTTGTTTTTTTGACGGCGGGTTTCTTGGCTGGTGACTTCTTCGTAACTGCTTTCTTAACAGTCTTTTTCACTGGCTTTCTCACCGGCTTCTTTGGCTTGGGTACCGGTTTCTTGGCAACTTTGGCCTTTTTCGCTGGTGATTTCTTGGGAGCTTTTTTCGGCGACTTCTTCGGCTTGGGCTTCGGTTTTGCCTTGGGCTTCAAAGGTTTCTTTGCAATGGCCTTCGGTGCTGGTTTCTTTTCGGCTTTCTCCAACTTGAATGAACCGGATGCTCCAACACCTTTTGTTTGTTTAAGAACTCCTTTCGATATCAAACGCTTAAGAGCTAATTTGATGTGAGTATCTGCACCATCACTAACTTTATAATGACTTTTAATGTACTTTGAAATAGCTTGTCGAGAAGATCCATTACGATCTTTTAATGCTGCGATGGCTGCCGTTATCATTTCCTGATACTTAGGATGTTCAGCTGGTTTAGCTGGCTTCTTTGCTTTCTTTGGAGCATCAGACATGTTTTCAACTTAAGTGCTTTTCTTTCAAAATTAACGTACTACCTGCTCCTAGAGTCGATAATCTGGGCTGTATTTGATTACCAGGGGGCCTTGCCTTAAAACAAATGTTATGCGGACGTCTTAGAAGACAGAAACAAGCTCTCAAGTGAAAAGCACAAATGGTGTCTGTGAAAAGTAGTTGTGTTTTCTTCTCTAACAAATGTATAGCTCTGGCACCTTCAAAGCTAAAACAATTTTATTTTTACCATTTTTATTAATGTACTAAGCATGAGGAATAAAACCCACTCAAAATTGGATAAATTTTTGCAAATTACATGAAGTCATTTAGTTAAAGAGTACAGTTGGTATAATGCATAACTGTGATACTGTGTTTTATAAGCCCATATTTTTTTACTTAAACGATATATAAATGTTAGCTGTATGTTTTCTGTTTGAGACATGCCCTAACCTTATATTCATTGCGTTTCCATTGCCTAGAAAAAAGCGATTTAGCAAAAAATTTGTATTTTCGTAAATGTAAGAAACACAGTTTAACGCCACCGCCATCTTCGTTGTATTCCTTGTTTGTGCTTTCCAAATGTGATCCAAATAATATCCAATTAAATAAGATAAAATAAATGTAAATTGGAAAAAATAACATAACATTGATGAAAAATACAACTTCAAATGACCGTAAGCTGTGAGGCAGTGAACAGAAAACAGAGGCATTTATATGTAACTCTTGCCACGACATCTGACAATTTCAACTACCAAGGATGTTTGCAGTACGGTTGTTATCTGCAGTACTGTCAACTTGAAGTACTTGATTTTACAGCTAAATAGTACTTCTATAAACCAAATAACATTTCCGGACCATAAGATATTAACCACATTTGTTTAAATCTGGTGTGTACTTTCCTGAACTTTCGACAAAGGCAAAACATAATAAGTATGAAGGTACACGATAACTTTTGTGGCAGGCTATCATTACCGATGACAAAGCAGTAATACGGGATTGAGATTATACGATGCCAGGTTTCGATATTTTGAATTAACATACTTGGTTAAGACGTTTAGCCTATCTTTTTAGCTGCCAAGGATAATCTTATTTATAAATTAAGGCACCTTGGTGGCAAACAGCAACATGCACGGGTACAGAAACAAAGACGAGCGAATTTTGAATGTGCAGAAAGACGATTGTTGTCAACAGTAACTTTAATGTTCGGTCTGCTAAAGTTTCTGCACCTCAATAAGTTGTAATTCAGTCAAGTTAATTAGTTTTCAGTAATAACGTCCAACATGTAAAAAAAGTAATTAAACTCGTAAATATTCTGGTTGAAATCGTCATGATAGTGTTCATATACTTCCTCGTTCATTTGGTTCTTGAAATGGCGTCATACCTGAACTAACGACAGCAGTGAAAATTTGGTTTTATTTAAAGAATTCATGTTTAAAAGGTTTTATGGTAACAAATACTTAATTTGAGTTAGAGAACCAATATTAATGCAAAAAGATGTGCCAATCTACCAAAGAAAATAGTATAAATAACTTTTTTTCAGTTAATAAAGAAATAGGTCAGTTTGGCTGGGCACCGTTAAATGAAAGGTAACTCTCAAGATACTTCAAATCAATGTAAAATATTTTATTAAGTAAACTAATCATGCTTACATTTATTTAACAGGACGAATGGAATAACCGTTTACCTCATAGCTAATAAAATTGTTATGCCCTGTGTTTAAAGTAGCTTAATTTTACTTTTTGGTAGAAATACTGATACTCATGGCAAGTGCAATTGGTTCTAATAATTCAGTTTTTCAAGATTACCTCTGCTCACTTCGTTTACTTCAATCAAATTTGATCAAACAAGGTTGAGTTTCTTATGATTATCAAATGAAAATTTATTTCTTTGAAATCATCATATAGATGGTATAGAATTTGGAATATGACTAAATATCTGTGAAAAATAACCAAGGCATCAAGGCATGCAACCTCAGCTACAACACTCTTTGTATTCAGTACATCTTAAACACTGCAAATTTAACAACAGCTTAATATTTCATCTGATTGGTAGTATACAGTATGGTAGTATATGTTTTTACTAGTTCCATACAACATATTTTTCAGGATTCACTTTAACCTATATGAATCAGAATACTTTACTAATAGAGGGATATAAATTGCACTTTCAAAATAAAAATTCCCAATTAAGATGCTCAACATGTTATGCATACATGCTTTGGCCATTAGAATTTGATGCTACAGATGAGTCAAGCTCTTGTTATAAAAAAAACCTGATTAAAGAAATCTAAGTCTAAATGGTGTCATATCCTTTTTCTTCTTTGTAGTCCCCTCATACTTTATAACACACATAGGCATAAATTAAGCAGTTGTTACATACCCACAATTTGCTGATGTACAGTGTCAGAATATGGTCAGTTTTAACAGGGTCTCCACTACATTACTTTTACCAAGCCTTCTCCCATTGCTATTACTATGCCTTAATGGGTTATCATATCAAAGTGCAGTACTTCATGCAAATGTTTACAAAAAAACAGTTTAAACTGCCCTAAAACTACTGTTTTATTTTTGCTTTGTGGCATGTAACACTTAAAAAAACTATTTAAATCCATTCCACTAAAGAATACATCATCAATATTGTGCCCCTTAAAATTATTAGATGTATATTGGAGCAACCTAAGTCAACATTCTTGAGGCCTGCTAACCAAAAAGTATACAAGTTTGTATACAATTACTGCCCAATCAACAAATTTTATTGGAAATTGATAATTTCCAAAATAGTGGTGAGTATGATTTGAAAGTTATAATGAGGGATGGCTAACAAAATTAATGTTTAGTGCTTTATGTTGCAGATATTTTCAGGAAGCACAACACCCCATGAAGTTTAGTACTATATTCACAACAAAATAAAGCTTTAAAATAGCAAGGCATGACTATAAAGCAAAATGGCAAACTGTCTCTTTTCTTGTGATGATCCAATCTTCCAATACTTTTGAAAAATTTACCCTCAAGCATATTATTATAAGTAACTATGAAATAATAAATTACAGGACTATTCAGTGATTATGGAAGATTATGACATTAAGGATATGATACGTCCATTCTAAGACCAACTATTTGTAATAATGATGAACATACATTGCCTGAGGTAAACCTAATCAATCTTTTGGTTGTTACTTTCAAACTTGAATATTCAACTAGTCACTTCCTAATGGCATCTTCTAAATAGTGATATGGTATTTATTCACATCAGTAGTATTACAGTTAAAGTTCTTTTCTAAGGCTTTATGCCTTAACTGGCAAAATCCTGTTAGATCTAATTGTCTAGTAGTAAATGGTTCTGATAAAATAACAGACCTAAGATAGGTGACAAGGAAAAACCTGACTCTCAACTCTCAACCCAACTAGTCAATTTTAAGTATAATTTAAGCACAGAAATATTGAATAAATGTTAACTATCATTTACACCACACAACATTTGAATTAATGCTACCTTTCAGTCAAAATGTTCTTTTGAACATTATATATATAATGGGTATGTAGATTAGATATGGTGACCCTTCTAACCAATGCAGATTGGGAAACCAACTCTGGGAAGGGGCCATGGTTTCACTTGTATCAAAATAACACCAAGTGCTCAATAGTGTGAATCAAATACTAGTTTCTTGCAACCCATTTACATTCCTTTGTGTGAATCAAATACTAGTTAATGTTAAGCAAGCTGACATAACATTATATATCCTATTTAATAATTTGGTTTGTTTTCATTCCAATTATCCCATTAAACATTGCATTTTTGTAATGTTGATTATATATGTAATATATGTTGCTGGACTGGGCCTACTTTGGCAGTAAGATTTCAAATATAGTAATAAATTGATATGGTTTTTCCTCAAGATGGTGTACATTTGTGAATACAAATTCGGTTTTTGATGAATCTGCAAGCTACATGAGAAAATATTAGAAATACTCTTGTTTTGCAATTAACATCATGATGAACTATTTTAGCATTTACAAACCCTATTATGAATAATACTTCTGTTACAAGACTTCTAATTTGGACTAGGAATATGATAAATCTTCCCATAGTTATTGTGTCACAGTTAACAGCCTTTGTCAATGTAAGCTCTTTACATTAAGACTAGTTGCATTTTAGTCCATAAATTTAGTGTTATAGACCAGAACATTGCATGGACCTACTAAATATCATAAAATTAAGCTGTAATGGACAAGAACCTATTTATTTATCTATTTACTTGTAGTTCACAGGCCTTAGACTTTACTTCAAAATGTACTGTATATGATAGGCTTACAATAAACCACTTTCCATAGTCATGATGATGCCAATTGTGATTAGTTTACAAAAATTACCAGAGACTGACTGTATCATATTGTTCAATATAGTCTGGGACATTCACATGGTTGTGCTTTCATGACTCTATCTTTCAACTGTGTCCATCTAAGACTGTCCATAAAACCATAAACAATTATGGTATTTTTCAGTGTGTAACGTGAGTTTTTAAATTAATATTTGAGTCCCAATTTCATCTACACGAAGTAGTTAAAACCTTCTCAAAAGTTTGTGCTGATCACAATGAGTTTTTCAGATTTTATCCAAATGTTTATATTTAATGTGAATGTTGTATCAAAAGTAAAAGGAAGCTATTACCAAAGCTAAAAAGACTGTCAGGAAATAAGGCCCTGGGTTTCCTAATCAAAAGAATGCTAAAAATTAGTGGATGAAAATTCAAGCAACTTACTCCCTATATCCGTATAATTAAGTCAAATAATCAATACTGCCATATAAATTGATGGTGGAATTTTCACCAAGCTGCTTCAAGTCTCTGATAAGTCTGAGTGTTAATATATGTCAGTCTTAGCTGTGGGGGTGATATAGCAGTTTATGTGGTACAGTTTTAGGTTTGTTAATCTTACTAGTCCAATGAATACAACAATAAAAGGCCTATGATAAAGTGATGTCAGAGTAAAGTACTTTGTTGGACTATTTGGTTTAATAACCGACAAAAACTTATCAGTATTAACAACTTGCGTTAAGTGTTCCTGGGCTTTTCGATTCATTCACAAGATTATACACAGAACTGGTTAATCAAGGGAAAAAATTTGTCATGAAATTACCTTGAGAAAAGAAAACTGCTCAGGTGCAACCATAGATTTTATTTTCTCCATAACTTCCCAGTTAGAAATGGTTAATCCTGGAAGTTTCATCTCTGGAAGTGTAACCGATACAACCAATTTTGATATGGGCTTTAAAAATAATCTTCTGTTTTCATCTAGTTTTATATTTTCACTGATATTTAACAAACTAACTGGCGTTACCATAGCCATAGTTTTCCCTGGCTGTTCTACCCAAAAGTAATGGCAAAAGGATATCATAACATGCGGGACTTTTGAATTTGACTCTTCTTGGAAGAGAGTTTAAACTGTTGGTCGCCTCGTGATGTCGAAGGCCAGGGACCGCTGACATCTTTGGCTTGAACTGAGGACATCAAGTCAAGATTTTCAAAATACGAAATTACTACCTTACTAGTACATGTCCATATTAAACACTTGTTTTTCAAAGATTTTTTCATTGTGAAAAATGGGGAGTTCTTTTCAAATGTACATCACTTGAATCAGAATTCTGATGCATTTGATGATTCCAGGTGAATTGCCCCCCGGAGAATTGCCCCTGGAAGATTGCCCCCCAGAATCACGTTTACTTCTGTCATCGCTTTTTCTAAGAGAATCGAAAACGGTATAATCCGTAGAATAGTATAAATTTGATCAACTTGGAATTTCACGCAGTGTAAGTTGTTATGTTATGAATGAGAATTATCATTTTTCATATTATCATTTAAAGGCCCAGATTTAAAAAACATTTCAGACCTCTTAAGTAACCCAACTACAAAATGTGGACCAACATAATATCCTATTGACCTTATTTAGAATTTCTGTATTTTTTCTTAAATC
>RDPX01000563.1:249446-273037 GCA_003991215.1 Morbakka virulenta
GCTAGGATCTGGATTACAGGGGCTAGGTAGGAATGTGAATTAAGAAAAAATACAGAAATTCTAAATAAGGTCAATAGGATATTATGTTGGTCCACATTTTGTAGTTGGGTTACTTAAGAGGTCTGAGATGTTTTTTAAATCAGGGCCTTTAAATGATAATATGAAAAATGATAATTCTCATTCATAACATAACAACTTACACTACATGAAATTCCAAGTTGATCAAATTTATACTATTCTACGGATTATACCGTTTTCGATTCTCTTAGAAAAAGCGATGACAGAAGTAAACGTGATTCTGGGGGGAATCTTTCGGGGGGCAATTCTCCGGGGTGCAATTCACCGGATACCGCATTTGATGTAATGAACAGAAGCGTCACTAAGAATGTCAAACGTGTAGAGGGTGCGGGAGTTGATAGGAGACGCGGAGAATTAAAAGAAACAAGCACACAGGTGTTCAAAAGTATGTTTTTGAAAGTATTTCAAATATTAGCAAAAAAATTAAGTATGAAATGATTACTTAATAACTATTTGTCCATACAGAAAACATCTGTCTCAATATGAAAGTAAACGTAATAAAAACCAGAACCAAGCGATCTCTTTGAACTTAAGTATTTATCTTAAAAACACTTTGCCAAGAGACTGTCTGTCACAAATACCCTCCAGAGCATTCACAACTAAAGCAGCTGCTTGCATACTGTCACAGGCTGATTGATTTTCCTCTTGCAAGGTACAATCTATGAGCCATTCTTATTCTTCAGTGTCATCAACGATATGTTGTCTCTCAGACATCCTCAGATATCATATGCATTTTTGTCATAAGCGACCTGAGGGAGGTGGTATCCATTATCCCCAAACTTCTGCAGATATGGGGTCCTTTGTCTTCCATTTGCAAGTTCTCCACATATCATACTGGAGAGAACTAAATATTCCATTCCTTGCTTTCCCGCTGAGTGCCCCACAAATATGATCTGTCTGTTTTTAAGCGTTTCTAGAGACTCGGGATAACATCCTATTCATTTTAGCACATCATCATTTCTGATCCTGTCAACAATTTAGATGCATAACATCCTGCGGCAACACCACATCCCTGCTGCTTCAATAGGTGATTTTTTCTTTTCAACAGTTCGAATATTGGCTGAAGCAGCTTTCTGGATAATTTCTACGAGTCTTTTGTGCTGCTCTTGTACATCATTTGAAGTTGGAAGATTCTTGAGTACATCTTTCTTAAGACACTTTTTTTTGTCTTCATTGTTTTTCAAGACGTTCGGGTTCACCTTCGAACCTCAGACAAAGGGACAACCCTGCCTTGCATAGTCCCCGGGACTGCCTTTAACAAGTCGTACTACCCGGTCAGCCACCCTCCCTGGGTTATGGAGGCCTTCTTCCTGTTTGCACGCCCTGCACGAGTGGAGGGGGTTCATCTCCTGGGCATAGGAACCTTATGCTTTAAGGTCACCGGTCAGGGACAGCCACTCACTGCCTTGTGAGAGATTTTCAAATCAAAGGCTAGGCCCACCGTCAAAAACTGTGGTTGGCGTCAGGAAGGGTATCCAGCCATCAGAATTTAGCCAATTCAATTATGCGGACCAATCATATCTCAAACATACCGTATCGGTCGGAGCCCGGGTTACCAACGACCGCCAGTGCTGCTGACTCACAGGGCAGTACTGGAAACTTTGCTACTGCTAGGAATCAAAGGAGGAAGAGAGGAGGGAAAAAGAAAAGGGAAAGATGCGAGAAAGAGCAAAGAAGGCATAAAGCCATGAGGTTTGGTACATTGAATGTAGGCTCGATGACTTGGAAAGGAGACGAGATTGTGCACATGATGGAACGAAGGAAAATAAATGTGCTATGTGTACAGGAAACAAAATGGAAGGGAAGCAAAGCAAGACTTTTGGAAAGTGGATATAAGATTTACTACCATGGAGAAGGAAATAAAAGAAATGGTGTCGGAATCATCCTAAGAGGCATCAATGTAGAGGATGGGTTGGAGGTAAATAGAACGTCGGACAGGATGATTGGTATGAAAGCGGGAGTGGAGGGACAGATGTTGAACATCATAAGTGCCTATGGACCCCAGGTTGGGTGTTCACAAGAAGACAAGGAGTTGTTTTGGAGGTACCTTGATGCGGTCATGATGGCAATACCAGCAGGGGAGAGATGCTTCATTGGAGCGGACTACAATGGGCATGTGGGTGAAGGAAACAGAGGTGATGAAGATGTCATGGAAAGATATGGATTTGGCATGAGAATTGATGAAGGACAGGGTATAGTTGATTTCGCGATCAGGGCTGAGATGGCTGTATTGAACACCTATTTTAAGAAAGGGGAAGATCAGCGAGTGACATGCAGGAGCGGAAGAAGGAGCTCCCAGGTGGACTACCTGCTTTGCGAGAGAATGAACTTGAAAAAAGTGAGCGATTGCTTTGTTTTGGGAGGAGAAAGTATTGCTACTCAGCATAAAGTGATATTGTGCAGAGTTGATGTTGCAAGCAAGAAGGGAGCAAACCAGAAAAGGTTCAATATCGAGGTCATGGAGGAAATCAATTACAAGAGTGACGTTCTAGGAAATTGGTCGCACATTACAGGAAAGATCCGTGACATTGCAAAGGATGTGCTGGGAGTGACAAATGGAGGAAAGAGGAAGGACAAAGAGACATGGTGGTGGAATGAAGCTGTACAAGCCAGCATCAAACGCAAGAGAGAAGGAAAGAGTATATGATAAGACAAGCAGTGAGAATATCACGAACGCCGATCGGAAGCCAAGAGAGAGGTAGCAAAGGCCAAGGACGAGGCATACAAGGATCTCTACGACAGGCTGAATACAAAGGAAGGGGAAAAGACGTTGTATAGAATTGCAAAACAGAAGGACAGAGCATCAAAGGGCATACAGCATGTGAGAGTCATTAAGAATCAGGATGGCAGACCAATCACAAGTGAGGAGGAAGGGCTACAAAGATGGGGGGATTACTTCGAAAGTCTGATGAACACGGAAAATCCCAGGGAACCAAGGGAGGAAGAGGCTGGAAGCAACGATCATGAATTCGAGCGGATAAGCACAACTGAAGTAAGGAAGGCAATGAGAAAGACGAAGAGCGAGAAAGCTGTTGGTCCTGACGAGATCCCCATCGAAGTCTGGAAAGGCCTGGGAAATGAAGGTTGGAAGCTGCTGACGAAGTTATTCAACAAAATCTTGAAAAGTAAGACCATGCCTGATGAATGGAGGAGAAGTGTGCTGCTCCCAGTATATAAGAACAAGGGTGATGCACAGGAATGTAGTAACTACCGTGGAATTAAATTGATGTGCCACACAATGAAGCTATGGGAAAGAATTTTGGACGAAAGACTAAGGCAAGAGGTTGAAATCTGCGGACAGCAATATGGCTTCATGCCAGGCAAAAGTACCACCGATGCCTTGTTTGCACTGCGTCTCCTCATGGAAGAGTACCGAGAAGGTCAAAGGGAGCTTCATTGTGTGTTTGTTGATCTGGAGAAGGCAAATGACCGTGTACCAAGGGAAGAATTGTGGTATTGTATGAGGAAAGCCGGTGCATCAGAAAAGTGTGTAAAATTGGTCCAGGGCATGTATAAGAACAGCACGACAGCAGTGAGAAGCGCGGCAGGTTTGACTGAATGGTTCGAAGTCAGAGTAGGTCTTCAACCAGAGATCAGCGCTCAGCCCCTTCTTGTTTGCCATAGTCATGGACAAGATGTCGGAGGAGGTTAGGAAGGAGGAACCTTGGAACATGTTCTTTGCAGATGACAACCTTTTATGCAACGAAACAAGACAAGAGGTAGAGGAGCAGCTAGAAAATGGGCGTGAGGCACTTGAGAAAAGAGGAATGAAAGTGAGCAGAGAAAAAACCCGAATATTTGGCACTGAATGGGAGGGATGAGGATGCAATACACATGCATGGTATCCAAGTGAAGAGGATGGAGAAATTTAGGTATCTTGGGTCCACTGTACAGAGTAACAGAGACTCTGACAGAGAGGTGAAAAGGCGTGTGCAGGCAGGGTGGAATGGATGGCGGAAGGTCACAGGAGTCATATGCGACAGGAAGATATCGGCTGAAGTGAAGGGAAAGATGTAAAAGACAGTGGTTAGGCCAGCTCTACTATTCGGACTGGAAACGGTTGCAACTTCAAAGAAGCATGAGCAGGAACTAGAAGTCGCTGAGCTAAAAATGCTCCGATGGTCACTTGGTGTCACTCGGATGGACAGGATTCGGAATGAGAGAATAAGAGGCACAGCACTCGTACGGAAGCTGGGAGAGAAGCAAAGAGAGCAGAGACTCCAGTGGTACGGGCATGTCATGAGGAGAGAAGAAAATTACGTCGGAAGGAAAATGCTGGCTGTGAATGTCAGGAAGGAGGAAGAGAGGCAGACCGAAAAGGAAATACATGGATGCTATCAATGAAGATTTGAAAGAAAAAGGATTGAGAGTGGAGGATGCGATGGACCGTGTAAGGTGGAGGAGATTGATCCCCTGTGGCGACCCCTAAAAGGGAGCAGCCGAAAGTAAAAGAAGATTGTTTTTCAAGACATCAGAATCAAACTTAGGTTTAATGGTTTCCCAGCTCTCATTTTTTGCTCCAAGTAGCTGCATGTGCGCAGCAACGGCCATACTCCGGTAAACCGCTTCAACTGGCGGGCTAAACGATACGAGGGTAGCCAGTAACTTGTTACTGGGAATGAGTGCATGTCTTGCACTGAAGCGCATGAAGTCAAGAAGCGGCAGAGTTGGCTGAGAGGCTCTAGTTAGACCAATGGCAATGAAGACCCAAGCTGCACGCGCATCACAGTATGCTGAGGTCACCAATGAAACCTTAATTTGAGTGGCCATCCGCCAGTGCAAGGCAATGGCAAACCACTACAGTATCTTGGTAAGAATAATCATGATAATGCACAAATTAATCTCTAACAAGAGCAGCATGAATTGAGTTGATGACAATACAGACTTCAACCCCTCGCTCGGTTGGGACCGGGCGGTTAGCCAGGTACTGTCAGAAACAAATCTACTCTATTGAGTGGAACATGGAGTGTTCGCACTTTGTATCAAACAGGAAAAGTAGCAAATGTGAAGTTAGAAATGGAAAGATTTAATATTCTACTATATGCTGGGTGTATATGAGACCAAATGGCAGGAACAGGATACTTTGACATGGAATGTTATAAAAGCTTATGTTCTGGAGGAGATAAACATGAGGGAGTTGTTATGATTCTGGACAAGAAACTAAGTAAATGTGTTTTAGGATATTGAACCCTCTCAGAAAGAGTTATGTAGGCCAAGTTAAAAGGGCAGCCTTTTGATTTATAGGTCATTCAAATGTATGCATCAACGGCCAATAGCAGTGACGAGGGGATTAATATGTTCTATGAACAACTTGAAGAAACTATGAGACACCGTAAGTCCCAAGATGTTGTTATACTGGTGGAAGGCTTGAATACAAAGGTTCGAAGTCAAAGAGTAGGAAATGTAGCCGGGAAGCATGATCTAGGATTGCAGAATGAAAGAGGAGAAAGATGGGTAGACTGGTGTACAACACATGATCAGTTGATTATGAACACATGATTCAAAAATAATAACAGACGCCTGTGGATATGGAAAGACCCTGCAGACAGATATAAAACCCAAACCGACTATGTTACCATCAATAATCGTTTCAGAAATGCAGTCGGGCAAGTGAAAGCCTACCCTGAAGCGTTCAACCCCAGAAGAAAAACTGCAATGGAATATTCTGGTAAAAACCAGGTGCTTAGAGCCAGATATGAAGTCGCTGTGCAAAACCGGTTCAAAGTATTCGAAAGTTAAGAAGGCAGGAAGTGGGAAGTGCTAAAACAAGTAATGGTAGAAACAGGGAAAGAATTTGTCCAGCTCAAAGGAAAAGAGCAAAAGCAAGCTTGCAAGAAGCCAGAAATTCTGCAAAAGATGCAAGGTAAGCAGAAAATATTGGAAAGAAATTCAATCCAATATAAAACCTTGGACAGTGATATAATAAACGACTGTAGAAGAGCAAAGGAAGCATGGATAAATGAATGGTGAAAAGAGATTGAAAGCTGCGAGACCTCGGATCCTAGCTTCCTACACAGAAAGATTAAGGCGTTGATAGGGAAGAGCTCCTGCTCGTCAAGCGCATGTATTAAGGCAAAAGATGGATCTGTGATAATTGAAAAGGAAGAGCTGACAGAGCGATGGCAGAGTATGTTCAAGAACGGTCGACAGATGCAAGGGAAGATAAGCCAATCATGAAGAAGTCCATTAATGGCCCCATAATTCTACCATGTGAAGAGATATGGAAGCAACAGTTTGGTTTCGTCCAGGATTCAGGTACAAGGAATGCTATATTCATAATAAGAATGCTCTAAAAACGAGCCACAGAAACGCAGCCCCGTATAGAAATGCTGCAAGATCTAGACATAGATGGTAAAGATATGACTCATAAGGAATTTATACTGGGAGCAAACTGCAGATGAGAATGCAAAACGAGGTTGGGGAATACTACAGTATTCGAAGAGGAATAAGGCAAGGCTGTGTCTTCTCACCAGATCTATTAAATCTATATAGTGAAAACATCTTTAGAAGTATCGAAGAAAAAGACGGGTTTGTGATTCGATGATATAACATGAATAATAAATGATACGCTGAAGACACGACACTTATAGCTGATACTCCAGAGAAGCTGCAACAACAACTGGATACAGTCGTAAAAGAAAGTAAGGAAAGATGACTTAGTGTCAAATACTTACTGTATGGCTGTGAGCGAAAAGGAATGTGAATTTGAGCTGTAAAATAACAATAGATGGCAAAGACATACAGCAGGTGAATAAATTTAATTATCTTGGTATTATGATTTCATCAGATTAAAGATGTTTGGTGGAAACACGGAGACAAATTGCCACAGCAAAAGAGGTATTACAGCGAATCTCCAACATACTGAGGAATCTGTTCCAATCCTCGGATACCATTGTCAGAGTACTCAATTGCTATGTCATTCCAGTACTTATTTAAGGAAATGAAAACTGGACTATCACAACAACCCTAGAAAAAGAAGCTAGAAGCAACAGAGATGTGGTTTCTACGCCGAACAAGGATTTCTTGGGCAGAGCACATTACTAACGAAGCTGTTCTAAGGAAAGAAAAATGCAAGAGAAAGCTGCTGTCTACCATTCGAAAAAGACAGTTGTCATTTCTGGGGAACATTATGAGGAAAGAGGAGCAAGAAGAATTGACATTGACAGGAAAGGTTGTGGGGAAACGAGGTAAAGGAAGGCCAAGAATAACATTAATGAGAAGCATAGCAGCATGGTCTACAAAAAGCGAGCTTCAGCTACTGAGGGCTGCAAAGGACAGTAGTATGTGGAAAGTCATGATGGCCAACGTTCTACCAAGATATGGAACCTGAGGAGGAGGAGGAGGGTCCTTTGGAAATGCAAAGATTGTTGGAACTGCTCCAGGGTTTTAACTGTTCTTGGTCTGTAACACAATAATAAAAGTTTTAGAAAATACAGTGAATCCTGTCATATTGTGTTCCGTCTGTTTCTCCTCGCTCTTCCAGATTCTGCACAGGGTACACGTATACATTATGTAACTAAATAACATGATTATAATTCTTTGCCAAAAAAGTTACTAAAAAGTATAAATTCTTAGCTGAAAATAACGATAATAATAACTAAGATAAAACATATCATTTTTAAATAAGTAAATTTCAAAACGTAAAAATTTCGAATCGAAAATAGTTTTTGGTGACTCGTTCGACCTCCTCCTCTGGTAAAAATTCGAAATAAAATAATAGAAAACGCATAAATAAAAGTAAACAAAAATTTTAATATTGTTTTTGTCTATAGTGTTTGGTAGCCACTATTTCTTCCCTTAATGTTTGGGACTAATACTTCTTTCTTTTTCTCTGTGATACTGGTTATCCTACTGTTTCACTGCTGTCATTGACATCATAGGTTCATACAATAGCATGTGCTATTATTCATTAATTTTCAAAGCAGATACTCGTTATGAGATATAATGGGCAAATGTCATTAATTTAAGTTATTAGAGAGACAAAGGTTTAGATGGACAAAGCAACTCTTACTCATTTAATTTTTAAGTCATTTTTTAGAGGCGAAGTAACGTTATCAAAAACGAAAAAGATGAAAAAGCACAAAGAAAAGAACATCGAATTCTCGTGTCGTATCTCAGCAATCAGTTTCATTCTGGGCAAGGCCGGTCGTCGGCTTGTGTTCTTGAGGTTTGTCTTCTGGAGGCACACAATATCATAGTCTTTGACAGATTGTCCAAGCAGGTCTGCCTTCACGTCTGTATATCCTTCAATATTAAAGGAGACGACAGCCAGTGCCGGTTCTGAAAAGAACCCGTGTTTTTGACTCTGGTGTGAAGGCATGTTGGTCGTATGTCGCGGGTAGCGTTGACAAAGCGTTGATTATCGATTGTTGCGAGTCTGGCAGAAATCGGCCGACTGAGGGTTGGATTCTCAGCGTTTCCCGGGATGCGCCACGAGGAGGCTTTCTGCTTGCATCCCAGAACATCGAATAAGAAATAGTAATCCACTGGGCAGAAAATTCTACATGTGATTGAATAAAACTTCATAGTAAATGCAACTGGAAATTTTCATTGAGACACATCTATTGGGTACGACACTGTTAAAAATGACTGGGCATTTTAAGGTTTAGCAAATGGGAATTGCAGAGGTGGAGGGCTTTAATATTGAAGATGTACGAATGATAAGGAGTTAATTCGGTTTCTGATTTAGTGGATTACTCATAACTCTTCCCCTGAACAGTGAGATGCATCCCTGGGAACCTCAGAGAATGAAAATAACTAAGATCCTGTCCGAGATTTATTTTAGCTCAAGTTAATATTGACCTTCATTACGTTGTGTTTTTAATTGATGAAAAATCTTGTAAACGTCGCTTTTCCTGTGAACGACTCTGTTATTGTTATTATTATTATTATTATTATTATTATTAATATCATCATTATTATTTCTACTAAATGTCAGTTTGTACTGGTTCCTAGTTCGTCGGCAGGGTCTAAACAATACACCAAAAGCATGCCATATCCTGAAGTTCAGATGTTAAGTACTATTGATTACTCGAAGTGAATGGAACACACATCAAAATGTTGGTTTGGAACGAAATGTTCTCGCTAGATCTTGATCACCTATTCATTGCATAAATTTGGGAGTTATAATGGGAAATCGATGGAAGCGTATTTTTCATCTCAAACTCTCATCACTGTAACACATTGCATTGAAATGCAATAACCGTTCCTTGTATTCCAACGTCCATATCAAATTCAAGTCTGTTTATACCATGTCTTTTTCATTGTTCTTGCATTTCTATACACTGCTTATAGTACCCTGACCAGTTCTTCTAAAGCATTCTTTTGAAGTTATCATCAGTATACTAGTATGTTCTCTTGGCTCCATATCATACAATTTTTCAAGATCAACGAAACAGGATAAATCTTTTTATACCTTCCAGAACTGTTCTCGCATTTGTTGACATTAATTACACCATCCGTTGTCCGTCTTTCTGGCATAACACCCATCTGCATATTACTGATTGAAATTATGTCTCTTAGACTTTTACCTAATGCCTTTATTGTTTGTTCTAATAATTTCATACTTATATGACTCTTAATGGACACCCTTTTTTCTTCTGGATTGGTACTATATTGCTATGTTTCCAGTCATCTGACATGTTTTCCTCTTGGCGGATGTTATCCACGATACTATGGATCAATGAAACGCCCATCCCATTCCAAGGTCTGGGGAAATTTCACATTATTTTTCATTTCGTTCTTCAATACATAATTGACAGAAGGACTTGTGCAAATTTCTCCAGAGGTCCTTCTGTCAGTTAAACTGCTGACAGACCCTCTCCTTCATTTTCAAAATTGGTTTTTAAGATGACAGCGTGACACGGTCTTCACCTCATCAAATTTCAGCATTTCACCTTGTTGGTTTTGACATACTTCAGTTCTCTTACGTCATGTCATGCTCGAAGCCTTTTCCGTGTTACGTGATAAATACAAATTTCTCCTTCCTTCGTCCCATACTACTTTGCTACTTCTCTTATAGCTTTTTTTTAGTTTCCTCATACAGTACTCTTCTAAACTGTCTTTTCTCGACCCCCTTTGCCAAGATTTAAACGTTATCTCATTTTCTCTTAATCATGGCTTAAACTGTATTACTCCATCACCACGATACTCTCTCTTCGTCTCTCCTTCGCCTCCCTTAGTAATACTAGTGTGGTTATAGTTTTGAAACTTCTGAACTTTATGGACTCTGAGGAAGCCACAGATGTAAGAGCTTTATCATGTCACGAGTCGTAAGCTTTTTCCGAGCGGAAAAAGCTCGGAAAAAGCTTACGACTCATGACATGATAAAGCTCTTACGTCTGTGGTTATAGTTCTTTCGTTTTTCCCCATTTAGTATCTCTCGGTTTGCTGTAACTTTGTCCTTAGATTCCTTACTGTTATAGCATTTGAAATTTCCACATCACTTCTCAAATTTTGTTAAAGAGGAGGTGATTCATTCTCCATCGGGCATACGCAAATAGCTCTCATGAACAAAACAAAAAGAAAAAAACCCAATGTCATCGCCACATCAGAAGCAACATACACAGTTCTGGCTAGCATGTTCGAATTCAAAACTCAAATGTTCAAAGTTAACAAAGACCAGGAAAGAAACATGATAAATGAAAATGCTGTATTAAACGTAGGAAAACACATTGAGGTAATTATCAGCTCACCGACCACCTTCTCATAAAATCATCTTCTCTTTTCCCAGTTAAACTAGATCCCTGGGGATCGAAAGCAACTATTTTGGGACCTACTATTTTATACAATGGTAAACCATTATTATTATAAACAGCATTTTTCTGCGGCTAGTTTCAAACTCCAAGAAATATAATGGCCAGGGATCAAGGAATTTGGTCGAGTAACTTAAACTTATTATAACACCTTGGGCAGAATTTCTTTTCTTGAGACAAAATTGCTCAGGCGAAGTAATTTGATAACAAAAACAAGTTATTTCTGTTTTTCAAAGATGTTCACAGCAAATGCGAATGCATTGCCAAAATATGAGCTATTAGTTCATAAAGCCGGCAACGCTGAAAAATCAAGCGTAACTTTTTTCTGTCAGTGGACATATGAGCACACACTTTTGACATCATGGAAACTTATCATTACCAAGAAAAAAAGTTTTTGTTCATCCACTGATTTATCGAGTTCACAAACATTTTCCTTGAGGCAGTTCAAAATGTTTACTGAGCGTCTCCAGTTTGGCGCAATAACAGGGGATATATTTTTACCATTTCGTTATACAATACCGATAAATGGCCAGGCTTTATTTAAAATAAAATATGGTACTTTCGGACGGGTAGCTGCCTGGGGGACTTCTATATTTGAAATATAGGATAAAAGAGGAAGACTGAAATTTTTTATTTACCTCGCTTAATTTTTTACCTATTAGTATCGAACATATTTAGTTTCTGTCAGGCGCATTTAAATTCCTATGTAGCTGCTAGTTAAAAGTCAAGAAACAGTTCAATGGGATTGTTGAGTTTTTGAGAGGTGGTACTGAAAGATTTTTACTTTTATCATACCAGCTGACCAAAAATACGAAAAGCTCAGGTGAGAGAAAGAGAGGGTGGTAAAAGAACGGCGTTTTCAAAGAAACAGTTTCGTTTACTCGAAAATTAGCTTTTTCATGAAATCTACTTTATTTGTAAAATTGACTCTTTCTGGACTAATATGGATAAGTTAATTATCGATTGCATTTCTTGTTTGAACTTTGATTGGTCAACAGGAAGGGGTGGAGGGAAGAGGAGATATTCAGGACGCTTACAAGTGAAACTTCACAGTCTGACATTTACCTCGGGCAGGGTGGAAAGAAATGGGAAGGAGAGAGGCAATGACGTTAATACCTCGACAACATTGCAAGATGGATGAGAAACAAATAAAAGAGTTGACATACTGATCGCAATTAAAGAAAGGCACAAGTTGAAAGTCATGAATACCGACACATGGCACAAAATAATAGAATGGATTTACTCCTTTGATTAGTAAAATAATTTTAAAACCTCTACAGGTAAATGGTGATTCATACTGGGCTAATATAACAAATATGCGGTGCATTATGCGTTAACGGGTTAGGGGTTGTGGATAGCTGGCCGTAACAGTCATATCCGTGGTTCTGAAGTATACTTACGCCTTACACGAAAATATGTCTATCATATTTTGGAGACAAAGAAAAAAAGGAAAATTTCTTTATTTTGCTTGAGAAAAAAAAACAACAGTAAAAGAACGAATGAGCAACAAACTGGAACTTGAGTCTTCTAAAATATAATTTCTGCTCACAAATTACAGAGCTTTCTGTTCAGTGTTCTATAATTCTACGTCTTCGACGATTTGGAAAAGCATAAGGAGTCCTTTAATGTGTGCTACAGTCATACAAAAACAGGTGGCTCTTGGGCTCTTTTACCAACGAGAAGAAGATTTCCACTACAAAGTGCTGCAATACAGTTCCAATGTAATCCATCACATTATTTCTAAGACAAATAACTGCGAATNGTGTGCTACAGGCATACAAAAACAGGTGGCTCTTGGGCTCTTTTACCAACGAGAAGAAGATTTCCACTACAAAGTGCTGCAATACAGTTCCAATGTAACCCATCACATTATTTCTAAGACAAATAACTGCGAATTCACAGTAGACAGGCACAGGCTCCGACAAGGAATACTACTCACTATTATATAAATAGTGTAACGCATGAATGAAATAAATACACTAGTTTATTTTCCATACCTTTAGTTGGAGGATCTCTTTGAAGCCACCTGACCAAAGTTACTGTTTGAAGTTACGAGGCGTAATTCTTAAGGAACCATCGCTAAAACGCTGTGTATCAGAAAAGCCTATAATGCCCACCACTCTTTCTATTACACGTGCCACATCGTCATATAAATTTTAAAATGACTATATTATGTTATTGTTAATTCTATATTTCATTTAACTTGCCTGGGAACAATTTTCGGGGAAGCACTATCAGGTAACTTCACTTGGTATACGAGTGGAGTCGCCTGGCCGTAAAGCTAAAAAATGTAGGATTCGATTATTGGAACCCCACATCTGTAGAAGAAGCATCATTATTATTTGAAAAGAACAAAAAGTTTTCTACCCCGACGTTAATAACCTTTGGAGCTCGCTGGCTAACTCTTCTCTTTTCACCTCCACCTAGTGGTAAGAAAAAGAAAAGCGGAAATAATGAGAACTATTACAATACTTTTGTTTATGGAAGCTTGGCAGACACCCAAATTACAGTAAAAACCATTTACATTTACTTCGTCAAATTTCTGATGGTTTCAAATAAATCGAGGAATACAAACTAATTAACAAGAATTCCTTGTTCATCAAACTGACGGCGGGCTCGGTTGTTTACTTCGATAAAACGTGAGCTGTAAAGTTCTTTCAACGAAGCAGGTCTAGCAATGTGAAATTGTTGTACGTGGTGTCCTTTCGCTCAGATTTCCCTACGCGTATAGGGAATAATGATAGTTTCGACTAAAAATAATTATATCAGTATATGGGGAAATCACACTGCGGTGGCTTTTGAGGGGTTTAGCTTGGTGCGAGAGACACTGCAGATTTCAAAGCAAAATAGGCGAACAGGCAACGTTTGCGCTCATTTCAGCGCCCAAGAGAAAAAAAATTTGTGCCCAAACCATAATATATGGCTCTTATATGCATCATCTGGATCCTCCCAAACCTCACTGATATTCCTGTTCCGGGTCAATTTTGGAGGATTAGAGAGAAAAAACGGGCTTCTGAATATAACGCGAAACAATTGTTGGCTGTTATATTACAATTCTTACGTAAATAAATTATTTCTGATTTTTGTTCTGTATACTTGTGGGTTTTTTTCAAAAACTAAAAACTGAAAACCGATATATCTACACACCTAAACATCTGTATAATTAAAAAGTTACACCTTACTCTAGTCTAAAAACAGTTCAAAGTTTATTGGCGAGAAAGACCAGATGCTTTATGTCTATGCATGTTACTCTCAAGATAAAATCAAGAATCTAATTTCTGATGCGCTTTTCCTGGGGCAATAATTTCACTGTACCTGGCATAAGTTCAATATCATCAGATGACTACAATACTTCACAAGGGTTCTAAAAACCCAATGAAAAGTTATTACAAGGCTTTTCGAGGGCTTTCCACTGCACAACTTTATTTTCATTTAACAATGTGGATTTATTGTCAGTTTTAAGAAACGAAAAGAAACACAACGAATGTTGGCCGTTTTTTAACAATCTTATGACAAAAATCTTCACTTCTTGTTTCAAAAGTATATTTAGTGTCCAAAGTTGGCAAGACAATACGCATAGTGGGGGTCAATCAGTTTCATACAATTAAAACTGGGCCAACAAACATTTCTATCCATCGTGCTGTCGTTATTTGTTTGCATGATAAATTATCACGAGAAATCGACAACATTGACCAGGGTTTTTTTATCAATGATAGCCCTAACAACACGTTGGGTGATTATTTGGTACAACTTATCTAAAAGTCCTGTCAAAACAGTCTCCCCAGGAAGTGCTCTATATAATCGATAAATTCGAAAAATAAAAATATCACAGCAGATTTAATGTGACATAGTCGTAGGGTAATAAAACAACTCTGAGGTCACGAAATATTCGCCGATCTAGAAAGGTAATTTTCCTTACCAAAGGTTTAAGCACGGTTGTTTACGAAGCCAAATCCTGGTTTGATACCAGGCACATGGAATGTAAATTCTTTACACTGATCGGTATAATAAAACAGCAAAAGGCTAGTACGCACAGGTAAAAATTGTCTGTTTATTGAGCCAACCACATTCAAGGCACAAAATCATTTTCAAAAGTGCTGTTATCTGGCTATTGGGCAGCATGGTTGCACTGGGGGCGTGGGGAAAAATTTGAAACCAAACAACTTAAGAGTAATTGGTAGTCGAGTATTCTTCCAATTGGAAATATTAAAAGCTTTTCAGATTCGGTTTTAATCGTCTCTACTTTGTGGGGAAAGAAATCATTCACGGTCTTTAATTGCCTATAACCACGATGGAAGGCAGCCTATAACCACGATGGAAGGCAGCCTGTATTCAAACCTCTCTTTGTTTTCCTTATTGATAAAATTTCGCTGTATTTTCTTCTTCTAAAGTTGTCGTACGGTTTAATGCGAACAGAAGCACTTGCCAACGTGATTTTAATTGCAATATTCACGTTCTGTACTATCAACCGTTAATTTGAGTAATGGTACTCGAAACATGTCGTACCCAACTACTTCATTTTGACCACCGGGATTATTTTTGGGAAGTAAGTCAAACATACATTATGAATTTCGAAGACCTCCTGTACTTTATTACCACCAGCTATTATTCGTAGTGCGTTTATTANCCCAAGAGAAAAAAAATTTGTGCCCAAACCATAATATATGGCTCTTATATGCATCATCTGGATCCTCCCAAACCTCACTGATATTCCTGTTCCGGGTCAATTTTGGAGGATTAGAGAGAAAAAACGGGCTTCTGAATATAACGCGAAACAATTGTTGGCTGTTATATTACAATTCTTACGTAAATAAATTATTTCTGATTTTTGTTCTGTATACTTGTGGGGTTTTTTCAAAAACTAAAAACTGAAAACCGATATATCTACACACCTAAACATCTGTATAATTAAAAAGTTACACCTTACTCTAGTCTAAAAACAGTTCAAAGTTTATTGGCGAGAAAGACCAGATGCTCTATGTCTATGCATGTTACTCTCAAGATAAAATCAAGAATCTAATTTCTGATGCGCTTTTCCTGGGGCAATAATTTCACTGTACCTGGCATAAGTTCAATATCATCAGATGACTACAATACTTCACAAGGGTTCTAAAAACCCAATGAAAAGTTATTACAAGGCTTTTCGAGGGCTTTCCACTGCACAACTTTATTTTCATTTAACAATGTGGATTTATTGTCAGTTTTAAGAAACGAAAAGAAACACAACGAATGTTGGCCGTTTTTTAACAATCTTATGACAAAAATCTTCACTTCTTGTTTCAAAAGTATATTTAGTGTCCAAAGTTGGCAAGACAATACGCATAGTGGGGGTCAATCAGTTTCATACAATTAAAACTGGGCCAACAAACATTTCTATCCATCGTGCTGTCGTTATTTGTTTGCATGATAAATTATCACGAGAAATCGACAACATTGACCAGGGTTTTTTTATCAATGATAGCCCTAACAACACGTTGGGTGATTATTTGGTACAACTTATCTAAAAGTCCTGTCAAAACAGTCTCCCCAGGAAGTGCTCTATATAATCGATAAATTCGAAAAATAAAAATATCACAGCAGATTTAATGTGACATAGTCGTAGGGTAATAAAACAACTCTGAGGTCACGAAATATTCGCCGATCTAGAAAGGTAATTTTCCTTACCAAAGGTTTAAGCACGGTTGTTTACGAAGCCAAATCCTGGTTTGATACCAGGCACATGGAATGTAAATTCTTTACACTGATCGGTATAATAAAACAGCAAAAGGCTAGTACGCACAGGTAAAAATTGTCTGTTTATTGAGCCAACCACATTCAAGGCACAAAATCATTTTCAAAAGTACTGTTATCTGGCTATTGGGCAGCATGGTTGCACTGGGGGCGTGGGGAAAAATTTGAAACCAAACAACTTAAGAGTAATTGGTAGTCGAGTATTCTTCCAATTGGAAATATTAAAAGCTTTTCAGATTCGGTTTTAATCGCCTCTACTTTGTGGGGAAAGAAATCATTCACGGTCTTTAATTGCCTATAACCACGATGGAAGGCAGCCTATAACCACGATGGAAGGCAGCCTGTATTCAAACCTCTCTTTGTTTTCCTTATTGATAAAATTTCGCTGTATTTTCTTCTTCTAAAGTTGTCGTACGGTTTAATGCGAACAGAAGCACTTGCCAACGTGATTTTAATTGCAATATTCACGTTCTGTACTATCAACCGTTAATTTGAGTAATGGTACTCGAAACATGTCGTACCCAACTACTTCATTTTGACCACCGGGATTATTTTTGGGAAGTAAGTCAAACATACATTATGAATTTCGAAGACATCCTGTACTTTATTACCACCAGCTATTATTCGTAGTGCGTTTATTATTTTCACCAGGTAAAAAGGCTGAATACAACAATGTTCATTTTTTTGGATGGGAACAGTTGAAAACAACCTCGATTTGCTGTCAGATGCAAGCATACAACCCAGCTTCAAAAATCCAACAAAACAACAAAATTAAGGTAAAAACCCGAAAAACCTGTTGTAACTTCACTCTTCCTTACAAAGGCGCCCGACCAAAGCCAGGTTAACTGCTCTCGTCAATCAGTACCCAGCATACTCTTTTTAACCCTTACTACTACTGTGAAATACGATAGAAAGGTATAAGTTGTGCCAAATGGATGTGTCCTATCCAGCTTTATTTTTCATGCACGGTGCCAACCCACAGGATCAACTATGTTCTCAAATTGCTTTCAAAAGATCAAGATATGCCACATACAGCTGAGTGCTGGCACTTAGGCAGACAAAATCTGTAATGAATTATTGCCAGTCAAGGTATACGTCTTAGTTTAATAAATACAATATATACTATATATAATATATAGCATATACAATTTAGTTTATATATTTAGCACTGTTCCGGGCTCGAGTTGTTGTCATGGAACGAAAGCTAAGCTGGGAGTACCTAGGATACAAAAAAACATATCATAGAAAAGTTGGGCATCAGATATTCAACGCAGGTTTCTGTGAAGGAAAATGCAAAAGATCCGCAAATTTACAACGCATCACAAGAAAGTGCCTTTAATACTTTAAACCAAAAGTGTTTGATGTTGAGAAAAACACACCTGACACGAACATGCTTAGCAGAAAAACACGTTTAACACGAAAAAAAATCACCAAGGGCTGATTTTC
This sequence comes from Morbakka virulenta, assembly GCA_003991215.1. Classification (NCBI taxonomy): domain Eukaryota; kingdom Metazoa; phylum Cnidaria; class Cubozoa; order Carybdeida; family Carukiidae; genus Morbakka; species Morbakka virulenta. The sequence continues at coordinate 267,455 of RDPX01000563.1, forward strand.
TTTATATTTATCGTTTGAATATTCCTTAACACGAACGTTTTATCCAACGATTGAAACACAAAACGGCTAACACAAATGTCCCTTGACGAAGGACAAAAAGCACTCAAAATTTACCATTGAAACACGATCTCCCAATTGACTTTCAGTCTGTCAAGAGTGTTTTTAGTACTTTAAAACAAGTGTTTTATATTGAGTAAAACGCACCTGACACGAACACGCTTAGGAGAAAAACACGTTTAACACGAAAAAAAATCACCAAGGGTTGATTTTCTTTATATTTATCGTTTGAATATTCCTTAACACGAACGTTTTATCCAACGATTGAAACACAAAAACGGCTAACACAAATGTCCCTTGACGAAGGACAAAAACCACTCAAAATTTACCATTAAATGCTTTAATGCTTTAACCCAAAAGTTCGTGATATATTTAGTTTCTCTGTTTTTCTGTTTAACACGAGAAAAAAAACAACAAACACTAATTTTTAAATGAAGGCAATTTGTCCAGCTATCCCCTAGTTTGCTAACATTGAGGTAAATATGACCAATTTTTATCCTAAATTGTAATTGAACATTTCTTGTTTCTCGCTCTTGTACATAGTAATATTTTAGCGGCAAATTTTATTCTATTTTACAGGCTGTTGTGCTAAATGGTAGCATTTGTCCTATAAGAAAAAACTTGTGGTAATGTTGGAACACAAAATAATTAAATCCAGTACCCCTTCAATAGCAGACCCAATCCACTCAAAAACCCAGTGGTCAATAACATGTAAAAACTTATGTCAGCCGATGATTTAAATAGGTTGACTACACCAAAACTCTAAGTAACAGGCTAATAAAATTTGCCAGACCATAATCTTTCCCCCTACCTCTTCGCGTGTTTTCATGTTACGCAGTTTTACTATTCCGCCTCGAAGTTCACTTTCTCCAATAATGGCACAATATGGAATGCCTTGGTCTTCACAATACTGAAACTGGTTTAGCAACTTTGGGTTGTTTTTAAACAAGATTTCAGCCTTTGAAAAAAATATGCAGAAGAGTTAATTTTAGAAAAGATAAAAAATATAAGTATATCAGGAAAACTATGCTTAACAATATGCCACAAAAAAACTGGCAAGGGCCAACATAGCTCAGACACGCAGCATTTTTTGGTAAGATATTGGAAGCGATTGTGGCCTGGTGATTATACCATTCCGCATGTAATTAAAGATTAACAAACCAAAATTCACCAGGGTTAGCTTTGATCTTGAAAACCGAAAAGATCCTGATTTTAGATAAGAGTTCCTGGCAACGTCAAATTAACTTTCAATTCAGCCGTAACTGAAACGGCTCACGAGATTGTAGGGGAACAACGTCGTCCAAAGAGCCGTGGGTCACAGAGCACCTCCTGAAGTTGTAATGAATGGCATTAAGTAAAAAGCGAAAAGAGCGATCAAGACGGAGGGAGAAAATATAGAGAAGTGAACGACAAAGTAAGGTAAGAAGTGAAGAAAGCTAAAGAAGCCTGGATAGGACAGTAGTGAGTAGACGTTGAGGGAAATCTGAACAGCAGCAGGAACAAGAAAGCAGCATTGCATATTCTGAAAAATCTGACGACAGAGAGACAGGGGAGGCCTACTTAAATCCAGAACAAAGCTCGGAAATGCCTTACAGAAAAGAAAGAAATTCTAGAGAGATTGTTAGAATATTGCTCAGAGTTATATAACTACTTGCTCAACGGTGATCCTGCAGTGCTTAACTGTTTAAAGTCAAGAACTGACGGAAGCCAAGCCCCAATTTAAGCTAAAGGTACCGGCAAAGACTGCACAGACAGCAGCTGCTTTGCCAAGGTTAAAACCCATCTGGAAGGGCCGCAACATAACTCTGAGTACTAAAGTCCACCTTCTCCGATGCCTGATATTGTTTATCTTCTATGCTCGGGATGGGGAGATAACATCCTTGATTGAACAGGACCTGATGGAGAAATGTTGCCTCAGAGTCATCATCGATGCCCTGACGACAACAGATGTCACGGGACAAGTGAAGAGCTTTGCCATAGGGGATTTAGTTTAAAAAGGACAACAAAACAAAGCAAAGAAATGGAGAGCAAAGAAAAGCAAAACAAAACAAAACAAAATAAAATCCAAAGTTTACGACTGCATGTCTTTGAAGCCTGCCTAACGTTGGGATAAAAATTTATAGTATATATCCTAATCTAAGAATTGCTACTTCTGGCAAAAATATATAAAGCTCTCTATTGGGTTTCTTTACTAACATCAAGAAATATAGCATAACCAATCAGAAATCATCACAACCGATTAGCTTACTCTTTTGTTGAACTGTGGAATCCAAATTGTGCGAGCAGTATAGCAATAGCTCTGTTATTCTACAAAGCTTTTCGGCATTTCACCAAAGGCCATTTTCACAGTTAAACCATAACATTTCTAATTGTATACAAATAAAACTTGCAACAAACCATGGAAAATGAATTTAATCTGTAAAATAGCTATTTCCCTATATAAAAGGGTTTCCTTTTCTTTGATTATCTGTCACATAATCTAGAAGAATGAATTTATGAGTGCATACGGCTATCGATAGTTATATTACATTAGTCTACTACATAAATAGAGGTAATAGAATGAGTAGTCGGAGTGAGAATAGGTGAGGGCAGGTAGGTAGATAAGTAAAACAAATTGATCAGGCCATAATCTCTGTCTAATTGTTAACAATTACTAAGCCACGGCTACCATATATACTGGCAGTACTAATGAGAGTTTGGCATCTTAAATTGCTTAAAAGTATTGTCACAAGAAAACCCGAAAAAGCATAATCGTTTACTTGCAAGAAACTTTTATTAGCTTTGGCCTATGAAAAAATAATTGGTGTAATAAGACCAGCAACCTGCGATCTTGACCTACCTTGAAATCATTTGCCCAAAGCTCATTTAACAATTTCATCCTTTCCACCAAGAAATTTTTTTGCCCCGAGGCAACCAAGACCTCTGTTTTTGTTGTTCGTACTTTTTCCTTCTTGGCCTGCGCTCTTGCTTCCATAATTGAAAATATGCGCTCAATGCCAATACTGACGCCAATACATGGTACCTGTAGTGAACAGCACAAAAATACAAGAGTAAGGCCGTGGCTGTTAAGCCCAAAGGTGCAATATAGCCTTTTTAGTCTTAATAAACCATACAGGGTATGTAACGTGATGACGTTAAGTCGGATTTCAATAGTTTACAGCGACGTTATCCATAAAATTACTTGCATTCCCGTACGTCAAGGTAGTTATATCTTTTTATCAGCAACTTTTTGCTGTCAAAATAACCAAAAAATGTTATAGGCCAATGATATCGACAATTTTTACGAATGAGCCTGTAAAGTTCAACTGAGTAAACGATTAGTTAGTTGGAATAGATCCTGTGTCCACGATGGCAATCTCACACAATTTTGCAAATAATAACTTTTAAGCCTATTACTTAAAAAGCCGTAAAAACATTTTGATCAAACTTTAAGGTGAAAAAAAAAGACTTAACGGAATTTCAAAATGTTAAGTATTAATCCAGAAAACAACGTTCAACCTTCTTAACCCATTTCTTCTACTAGAAGAAATTGATAAAAGGAACACAAGGAAGTTGATAACTATGAATGGGGCATTCGACCGAAAAAGTTATATAAACAGGTTATATATTGCAAGGAAGAAAGGTGGTTGTAGATTGATCACCTGCAGGAAATGCGCAAGAGAAAAGAAAACAACTTGAGATGGTAGTTAAGTAACTCAACTGAGGCCTTAGTCATAAATAAAAATGAAACAGGTATTTAGACAGTCAAAGTGCTGTTCCAAAGTTGTAATTCAAACGAAAAGTAAGCAACGAGAGACAAAAAGGGGGCAAGGAAGACCTGTGTTCAAACAATCTGTCCCAGATAAGCCGGAAGCAACGGAAGCGAAGAAAAATTAGAGCTGGTTAAGGCTCGAAAGCTGAACCCTCATATGTGCAGCCTAGAAACGAGCGTTGATGTTACTCATCATATAAAAGGTGAGATGGTTTAGCAATTATGTAAGACTGCAAATGAAACTGTGCAAACCATACCTTAATGCAATAAATTTGCAAAAAGAAAATACAAAGAACCCCAAGATAAGGTGTAGTACCTGAGAGCTGGGAAAATAGTGAGGTCAATGGAAATGAGTGATAAAATTAAAAGTCATGGATTATCGTTCATCACGCGGATCGGTCGTCATGCGTATCATCAAAAAGCGCGGTCCTCATTTATGAAGCAGGCTGAGACCGAAAAATGCACTACTGGAACAGACTTGTCGCAAGACGCATAGCGCGTCCAAAATGAGCATATCACTAAAAAATGGACAAGGGAGGAGTACAAGAAAGTGGTGAAGACTTTCTTCAAAGCAATGAAGGGCCCACCGAAAAATTTGAATACCATACAGGCATACAAGAAATGGCGAAGAGAAAACCAAACAACCACATAAAGGACCTCAATCTTAAATCCCTCCCTATCGTGATAATACAGAAAATAGTATTGCTAGGGGCAATGAGAATACTGAGGAAGTTTTTGCCATTGTAAGAAGAGTTGGAGAGCCCTAGGATCAGGGTCTGATCCCTTCGGAGAATACGTACATGTATATGTAAAACCAAATACAATAATATGGATAACAACAACAACAACAACAATAATAATAATAATAATAATAATTTTTTAAACTTCAAGCATATATTTTTCCATGTTATCACTTAATACAATTGTATGCCGTGTATACATTACATCATTACCCTAAGAAATACCACTCACTATCAAGGCATGGTATCAGGGACGCACAGAGTAACGTAGTCACCAATAAAGGAGGGGAGGCTGATCCCATGTCTTACTACGTTGACAGAATATGTAATATGTGGTTCGAATTACCACACATATGATCTTCTTTATGATATATGAGATTTCGCTTTTATCGTAACTTATTTCCGCTAACATCTTCGCTACCGAATGTGTACTCTTTCCGATTGCTCCTATCGCGCCAATGCTTAAATTGACAAATATAACTTTTTGATAATTTTTGCCTAGAAATCTTAGCAGAAATTCATATTTTTCTGATTTACGTTTCGAATTCACTTCAATATTTGTTTCAAAGCCGATTGTAAGTTCTAGAATATAAATCTTTCCTTTATCAATTACTAACAGATCAGGGCGATATGTATCTCCGGTAATAATCGATGGAGAATTGTGATTATCAATATCACAGTAAACTTTTGCATTTTTCTTATTCGAAGATATGAAGTTTGCAATATTTTTTAAAACCGAGTCATGCCTCCAATTATAACGTTTTTCGTTCAACGCTGTATTACATCCTCCAATAACATGCCCGAGAGTTTCTGTAGCATTACATAAGGAACAGGCAGATGATTCTCTTTGTCCCCATTTTAGCATATTTGAAGCGTTGGCGAGGGTGTTGTTTAAATACCGGATTGTGAATGAGTAGATATTATTGGGTAACGTAGAAAGCGCTTTGTGCCAGTGACTGGTAAATGCGTTGTCTGCATAGGCTGTGATTGATTTGATTATTAACCCTTGCGAAGTCAGTGTATCGATTTTTTTCT
>RDPX01000564.1:8734-39572 GCA_003991215.1 Morbakka virulenta
CGAAATGGTATGAATTACAACAGAATTTAGTGCATTACATAGGTAATTCTTTAGGCTTGATAATATTGGTGATGTTCACCCCTGTCCAAGATCCGAGTGCCGATTGAGTTTTTTATGTACCCAATTTCCTTTTGACAGGTTTTCATTTTTATCCTGGCAGGTGCTGCTTACCTAAACGCCTCAACAAGTGAGCCTTGTGGGTAAAGATGCCTACAAGCTGAACATGGGACATTTTGTTACCAAGAGCAGATGATACAACACCCTAATTGACGCCAGACACGAACCCGTTATTTTTCGTAACAAGTACCCATTCCCAGTCAATTAATTAGTCCTCAAGGTAGTCAAGAGGTGACCCCAGACAGGGGCTTGAACAGGTGTTATACCTTGCTCTACGGCTAGCTGGAACCATATATTGCTTTGCAGGCTTCTTCACTACGATCAGGATGCAGACCACACGCACTGAGGGTACTGTTTAAAATCAATCTATGTATCCCTTTACTATCCTTTTAATTAATCTTTCCTGTCAGCACAACATTCTCCAGCTCTTCCATTGCATGGCCCAGAAACCGTAAATGTCTTTCTCTGATAGTTCTCACCAGACTCCGTTTTTGCCCTGTTTTCTACAAGGCTTGTTATCTCTTGATGGGGAACTTGTTCAGCATTTACGTAGAAGAATATGGAATATATGTAACATTTCAGTATCCCTGTCTTAGTCTACTTGTTTCTTGAATTCTTCATAACAACGCATTAATTCAGTTGAACTTTTTCATTATTTTTGACATAATATATAATACAACAAATACAACAAAAATAAACTTTAAAGGCAGGTATTAATAAATTTAAACAAAAAGAATTAAATGATAGAAATTTCTTTTAAACTGCTCAACATCTGTCAGAGGAAATTTTTTGTAACGTTTGGACTCAGGAGCACCAACATTATTTCTCTCCTGTCCAGGTTAATGTATTGTCGGTCGCCTGGTTACTTTGTCAAACAATCTCGTTTTCGATAACATGGCACAATCATCTTTCTCTGCCTCAGTTTGTATTGCAGCAAACCGACGAAACATATTTCATGAAGTTTAGTGGTACTTGGCATACAGTCACTTTCCTGACAGGGGAGACAGGCATCTGAGATGGCTACAAAACTACCACCAGTTTGTAGGTGAGCGCTTTTGATTATTCACAGAGTTAAAAACTTCAGTATAGTCGACTCGATAGGGACCGAAAGGCACAGTGACTAATAATATTTGACTGAAGATATCACAAATATTACATTATTGAGGGGGTTTAGCACAAAGCTGCAAATGTAGTGATAAGTTTGCTGAGATGTTCACATTGTCAGTAATTAGCTGACCAGTACAGTACTGTAGTGTACTGGTCAGCTAATAAGTACTGTATTTATGTCTAACAAACTAACCAGATTATTGGTTGAATGTCAACATGTCAACAATGTCAAAATCAACGTAGCTTGCCGAAGGATAGTTTAGGACCTTAAGACTGACAGTAAAAGGTTTACTTAATAAAAGTTGGCTTAGCTCGAAAATTTAGATATTGTTTTTATGACAAGCTTTGAATATGAAATATAGTGCTGCAATTTAAAGCAGTGGTTTTTAGACTCAAACATTTTTTATGACCTAATCTTTGATGGATACCTTGACGGAAATATTTTGCGGTCTAATGACCCAGATTTTAAAAGGCTTATGGCAAACATATTTTCACTAAACAAAGCTATATAGTCAAATGCATTGCTTAAGAGATCAAATAGTTTTGAGGGAAACATTTAAATTTAATCTTATAGAAGTATTATGAAATGGTATGATAAGATCTTGCACTATTTTACCTTGACTAGTATGCTTGACCATCTGGTTGCTTACTCTTTAACATGTTTAAAGCAAACATGTTTATTACCTACAAAATGTGTACAAGACCAAACAGAATTGTATAAAACACATAATACCACAGGCATTATGGCATTTTATGGCCACATAACTTCGATGGGACATAGCAATCTTCATTTCACTCTCTTTTTTCAATAGAGAGGTGAGCTGGAAGTTCTCCATTGTATGCTTGAGCTTCACTGGTCTGCTTGTTATCATTAGGCTTGACTGCTGCACTTTTCACAAGTGGTTGTTCATCTTAGTCAAATGGCTAAAATTATGGCAACTCATTGATTGCACTGAAAAGTATTTTCAATATATTACTTAAGCTAACATTATTTGGAAGTAGGCATGTGTCGATCAGGCTTATCAGCCTGGTTCAGCTTTCAGGCAAAATACCAATGTGATAACTAGGAGTGATTTTGACATTACTTTTTTTAATAGTGTGCTGTAACAGGCTAAGGTGAAATTTTCAGTGTAATTTTCAGGCCTTTAACCCAAGAAAATAATGAATTTTAAGCTGGGTACATTACCATAAAAGTAAAAACCAGGAACCACTGGATATAACTGTTAATCATAATATCTGGGGTGTGAAATGGAACTGATGCCAAGTAACAACTAAGTTAAACAACTGATATTATGTCATATATAAGTTAAGTAAATGTAACACTTATTTCTGTTAAAATGATGAACCTTGGTGGATTTTTTCTAGATCTTCTGGTATATCTACTAATGCCTACCCAGATTCAAGTTATGGTGCACTAGTACCTTACTCTAACAAAGGACTAACAGAAAACCCATCATACACCCTTCAACATTCTACACAAAAATATAAATTGCCACAACCAAAAACACTGAGGGTAATTATTTTTTTTACTTTTTATCAATATGTTATTGTAAATTAGCTATAGAACTTGAATTTCATGCACATATTAAAAGTAATAGTAATTTTTAATAGTCTTTTTTAACTTTTTCCATTTTATCCACTTTTTTAAAAATTTGAGCCTGGAAAGTTCCCAGGCACAAGATTTAGGAAACTTTAGGAAAATCATTTTTGAATTTTTCAATTTCAAATACTATTCCCATTGCCCACAAAAATTTTTATGATAGAAGCTTTTCTTTAAAAACATATATCCAGAATTATTTTTTTTTTACTTGCTTGGATTCCTTTCAAAGTTATTGTTTTATTTGTCAGTCTGTTAGTTGACAGTTGTCATGCTGTTAGTTGACAAGCATGTAGTGTTAAACTTCAACTAGCTTCTTTCTGGTTGCAGATATGTTTTTCTTGTCAACTTTGATTTTAGTCACCTGGTCAGACATTTTGTGTTCTTTAAAATACTCAATTCACCTGTCAGTTCTTAGTGATTCCCCAACTTTGAGTAGAATATGTAGCAGTTATGTATATAGCTACAAGATGGCTTTTTTTATAAGGTACTCTCCAATATAATTAAAAAAACAGTCTGTGTACAGGCAGACTTGGCAACAGATTAAAAATAAGAACCCCAAAAATATCTTGTGAAAATGGCAAACCAAGCAGCCTCATTGATAAACATTCCTTATTCTAATCAATAGATATACATTTTATGATCAAACAGAAAGCATTGAGTGATACCATAGACCCTTCCACAAATCTTGTAACCAGAAAGCTTATGAAATGAACCAGTGTGTCAGATTTATCAAATGAAAAAATCCAGAGCTGTAGCACATCCTTCAGCAGAGTTATCCATATATCAATAGATATATTCCATGATTGCAGCAAAAAGCTTACCAATGAAGCAAAATGATTTAAATCTCTACTGAATATTAACATGAAATGCCAGATTTTGCAAAAATTTTACCAGTATATTTTGATAAGTAATCACAAGAGCTTCTGGCAACAGGCGTGGGCATTATGCTCACGAATACCACTTGGCAAATGGCACCTACCTGTGTCCTGGCTGTGGCCATTCTAGGTAGGAATTTCTACCAGGTGCTAGAGATCAGACGGAGGACTGTTCAACATCTCAAGATTACATTGCAAAAGTCAGGTAAAAAGATATCTTCTATGTGAATTGCTCTTCGTCGATGCTGTAGTCATTGTTTCTCACACACAAGAAGGGCTTCAACATTTAATGGACAGATTCTCTGATGCCTGCCAGATGCCTGCCAGAAAAAGACCCAAGTTATGGGTCAAGGCACACCTCTTCCAATGGAGATCAAACTTCACGGTGAGAGCTTAGAAGTGGTAAATCAGTTCCAGTACTTGGGATCTATTTGCTCAGACAACCTATCACTTGATGCAGAAATTGGAAAATGCATTGGGAAGGCCTCAACGTACATGGGCAGGCTTACAAAGAGAGTATGGGAAAACAAGCTCCTCACCAGAGCAATGAAGATACACATTTATCAGGCCTGCGTTCTCAGTACCTTATTGTATGGAAGCGAATCATGGATGACATACTCCACCCAAGAGAATAAATTGAACTCTTTCCATATGTGTTGTCTCCGTTGCATACTTGGTATTACTTGGAAAGATAAAGTAACCAACAATGCTGTTCTCACCAAAGCTGGAATATCCTCTATGTTCACCCTGCTACGGCAATGCCACCTCAGATGGCTTGGCCATGTACATAGAATGGAAGATGACCAGATTCCAAAACATCTCCTTTATGGGGAGCTGGCAAACGGTAAAAGAAGGATTGGATGCCCTTATCTACAGTTCAAAGATGTTTGCAAGAGAGACTTGAAGGCCTGCAGCATCAACCCAAACACATGGGAAACCAAAGCAGCAGACAGAGTAGAGTGGAAAAGAGTTAAGAAAGCTGGCCTAACTCATGGAGAGCAAATTTTAGTGACAAGAAACAAAGAAAAGGAAAGTCAGACAAACGAATCAGTCAAGAGATGACATGGCAACTTTCATCTGCCATGGCTGTAGCCGTACATGCCTATCCAGGAACGGCTTATTCAGCCACTTATCAATATATTACATTACAATCGAGTATAGAAATAATTGCAATAAACAATGACAAAAGAATAATGAGCATTGAACCATGGAGAACAGTAAGATAAGATTTTGTAGCTATGGCTTAGTACAAATATTTCAATATCAATGGAAAGCAATTCTGTCAAATCACTTGGAACATTTGATGCTGATTTGCTCAGACAGACTCCCAAGAAATGCCACCAAGAAGCTGACAAAATGCATTCCAGTCAGCATTAACAAATTTGGTATTTTTATGATGATGCAAGATTTTAATTAGGTTTAAAATGGTTGCCTTAGCCTTTACAGGAACAATAAGCTGATCAGAACAATCAAGCAGAGGTAAAGATGAAGCTATACAATACTAGGGATTTCTTGCTTCTGAATCAGAAAATCTTTAAGAAAATGAGTAAGCTATATGAGATTTTGAACAAATGTGAACTTGCCACTTCTTCAGGTCCATCAGTCTGATAAGCATGAGCCAATAAGGTCACCTGATAAGCATTGAAGTCACCAAAGACAAAGATGTTAACAGTGTGAGACTTGACCAGAGCCCTATGAAATGAGTTTGATTCTGTCTAAATACCTAAGTAAGAATCAAAATAGGGAGACTGATACAAGAAAAATAGATACAAGTGGTCTGGAGAAGAGACATTCTAAAGCACATGAAAAGCCTATCTTTAGATTCATGTTCTTCTACCCCAACTGCTGGAAAAATTCCTTAAGTATAGATAGCAAGACCATAAAAATTATAGTGTCTAGTTAAAGCAATGGTAAATAGTCATCAAGATGAAGATCCCTTTACTTGCAGTTTCATTGAGACCTGACTTACAAAGTGCAAGTATATTAGAAGCATCAGATTAAAGGGTGGCTTTTACAAGATAAAAGTTGGAAAAAACACTGTTGATATTTCTTAAAGCAGAGGAGAAAATATTTTTGAAGATAATAGTTTTTTCAGGCCTGTGTTAAACCAGGAAAACAAGCACATCTCCCCACACTCTACAACACTCTAGGATGTGGAGTCAATGTTGGGTCTTAAAGTTTATCTTATCCCCCAGCCATTGAAGTTTTTCTTGATACTGGAGACTATTGTTTTGGTAAAGCTGTCATAAAAACTGACTTGACTGACTTTTTTGCATAATCTTCTCAGATCCTTGCACATTTCTTCTTAACACTTTCTTTCCATTGATCTTGATCAGCAGCCATTATTTCAATTGTAGAAAGAGGCATGTTGAAATTTTCTCATATTTGGTCTTCACTTTGGGAATCTACCCCCAGATCTTTTCCCATCAAAGTCTTCTTTGTAGGTACAATGTATGTTACTTGTATCACCTCTTCTGATGACGTGACCAAATCAAACTAGTCTTCTTTTCTATACCATTTCGATAATTGTTGTTTTACACCAGAGTGTTTTTTTTATGGTGCTCATTCTCACTTTGTCAATATGCCTTTTCACAAGCATGGTACTAAGACAGTCATTTTCAAAAACAGTTAGTTTTTGTATATCTTCTGCTCATAGTGTCCAGGTTTCAGAGGCATAGATGGCAATGAGGATGATCAAAGAATAATACAGTCTCATCTTTAGAGAAAGCTGATGATGCAAGTGCAGTTCTTCTATCGATGTCATCACTTGTGCTTGGGACAACTGAACCCAAAAATACAAAGCTGTCAACATTTTCCACATTTTCACCACCTATAGTTACTTCTTTTTCATTTTCATTACTTTGCACTTGCTAGTGTTTACTTTCAGACACCATTTTTTACAGGCTTTGTCATGTTCATTTGTAGATAGTTGAACTTTCTCAAAAATCAATGATTCTAAAGTGGTATCACCTGCATATCACACATCTGGTGACATATTTGACTGAAGATAGAATTTAGTCAAGCTGAATAGTTCATCCATTATGAATTCAAGAAACAGGTTGAATAATGTGGGTGAAATAATGCATCCTTGCCATACACCAACCTTTACTTTAAACCAGTTGGTAAAGTTTCCATCAATTATTACTGAACATTGAGTATTATCACAGATATATCTGATAATATTTTTTATTTTGGGATGTACACCAATTGATATTAGCATTTCCTATAGCACAGCTCTCCACACAGTGTGAAAAACTGCTTTGAAATCAATAAAGTGTAAGTGTAATGGTATTTTGTGTGTGCTCTTTTGCCTTCTCAATAATTTGGCAAATGATAAAAATTACGTCTACTGTACATCTTCCCAGTCAAAACCCATGCTGACTCTCTTTTAGCTTTAGTTCTAAAAAAATAGAAAAAAATAAAAGTAAAAATAGATGTCTGAAACTATCACTTTGACCCAGACCTTTGGGGTGCTGACTAAGTAAGCACGTCTGTGAATGGGGTATTACACAAAGTGACAGCAAACAGTGTCTACCTCACATTGACTAGATAGAAGAGGGGAATTGATGAGGTCACAGTACAACTGGTGCTTTTATAAAGGTACCATTTTTAGGAGGCTTGCCAAATAAGACTAAAGAGGCCCGCTTGCCCATTAAACTGACTTTATGTGAGAGGTTCACCAGGACGCCTCAGGACACTAATTTTTGTAAAATATTAGCTAAGTTTCTATTTCCTGTGGTTGTGTAGTAATATCTTAGGAATAAGTATGCGACAAATACTGTGCAAGCAGATGTGCACAGACAAGTGTGCTAAGAGTTTTCCGGAAACAGCAAATTGTTGTATTGTGGAAGCCGCAACATTACGTGCTTTTTTAGGCGACAATTGTCTGACCCAGTAGACAGTTGACACATTTTTATGTCCGTTTGGTTTTAAGATCCGAAAAATACCGGAAGTGTCAGCTAAGTGCGAGAATCTAAAAAACGTCGCCCAACCCATACTCCGTTACCATAAATATTGGAGTTTTTCTCCTGAGTCCTCAGTGATGTTTGGAGTTGGGTATTGTAAGACGTTTGTGATATCTCGCAACGAAACAAGACTTTGGTTGACAGAGGGAGAATCTGTTAGTTGTTCCCGTTTTTATTTTGGAGAAAATTTGCTTATAAAAAAATTTGCACGAGAAATCCTTGGATCATTGTTATTCCGGGTGGCCGCGAGTTCGTCCTGTTACATTAAACTCTGCCAGATGCCAGCCCAGTTTCTCAAGCTTTTGAGGCATATATATATATATATATATATATATAATCATTATTATTATTATTAATGGGTTGTTTTTTATATTTATATGAATATTTCAGATTCAGAAGGGGTGTGTGTAGTTTGATTTAGTCGTTTTTATATATAAGACTACTTTTTCTGTTCTATCTATTTTGATACGATTTTTAACAAGAAGCAATTACAGGTAATTCATATTAAACTTTTCAGAAGCTTTAATAATATTCATAGCTCCTACTTACCAGTTGTAACCCTACTTGTGAACTCAAAATCTTATGATGTTCTTTTGACATACTGTGCCAATTGCATTAGCATCACGGACCAGCAATGCCCTAAGTCATTTTTTATCTCCTTTTTATGGCTGATATATGTTAGTATTATTTTTACATAATATCAGTTCATAAATCATAGTTATTTTTGTTACGTTTGTACTTTTTTGGCTTGTATTTTCTGTATCTTTTTTCGCTTCTTCGAGTTAATAACCACACCCTGTTGTGCTAACAAGAATTGTGCCTTTCCAAACCTAGTGATTAATAAGAACATAAAAGTAGTATTTGATGTCCATATTTATATGTTATTAAGGATTAAAGGATTAGATTTGAAGTATTTGACAATACGTATCATCTGTTTACATAAGGAGAGGACTACCAGAGGAGCTGTTGTATGCAGATTGCCTGGAAATAACAGCTGATAAAAGAGAAGAGGTGAAATTGAAGCTTCATAGGTGGCAGGAAGCAATGGAATTGAGAGATTTAAAAATGAATAGTAACAAGACAGAAACAATAGTATCTTCAAAGAGTGAGCAAGTAATTATTAACATTAGAGATAGACATGGAGAAGTGATTAAGCAAGTGGAGTGTTCTGCTATTTAGGAACAACCATTCAACGACAAGGGGGGTGTCAAGAAGAAGTTAAGACAAGAGTTAGAAGAGCTTGGGCGAAGTGGCGAGAAGTGAGTGCCATAGTATGCGTCATGAGAATGCCAATAAAGCTCAAGACGAAGACCTATTTATCAGTGATACAACCAGTATTACTATATGGTCTAGAAGTCGCACCTTTAAAAGGGGCAGAGGAGAGAATGTAGAAGCGACGGAGATGAGAATGCTAAGGTGGCTAGCCGGAATACCCTTGCACAGGATGAATGATGACATAAGAAGATTTTTAAAGGTAAGGAAAATAACAGAGAAAGCAAGAGAAGTAAGGTTAAGGTGGTATCGACATGTAATGAGGAGAGAAAATGACAATATTCTGAAGGCTGTATGATAGGCACCATTGGCAGGAAGGAGAAGTAGAGGACGTCAAAAGCTTAGACTGAGGGATGTCATAGAACGAGACATGAAAGAAGTGGGAGCGAGAGAAGGAGATTGGGAAGACCGAGTCTAGTGGAGAAAAAGGTGTCGAGCGGCCGACCTTACAAACGTCGAATGAAGGCTGAAGAGGAGGAAGAAGAAGAAGAAGAAGAATCAGTCTACCATCAAATGAATTGAGCTAAACACGCTGCTGCTATATGAATGTCATTTGCTGTGTATATCTTTTAGCCATTCAGTTTCTTATTTTACTTAATATTTTTTTATTATGACTGCAGCCCTATGTGGATAGTATCTCTGGTGTCTTAGATACATGGCCAGCACACGCAGGTGGAGCAGGCCAAACAACAACACATGCAGGTGGAATTAAAAGTGCACCAAAACCCAAGTTTCTTGAGAAGTTGGAGGGATTTTTACAAAAAGAACTTCGAGCACTTGATTGCACCGACCCTAATTACCCCTCAGAAAGACGCTTACAGGTCTGTGTTGCACTCTTTTGTCATACAATTTTTTTATTTGCAGTCAGTTGTGTTTGATTTGACTGTTTATATAAGTAATATGTGTAAAGGGCTTAAGTCAGAATATCTGTCGATGTATTGTCCACCTGTCACTCTCTTTCCATCAGTCTATTTGTTCCTCTGTCTAACTCGCTCTATCGGTCGATCTCTCTTTGTCTATCTATCTATTGTTCTATTGTTCTATTTTTTAAAGCTGAGGCCGCAACATGGCGATGAAGATTATGGTGGATATTAGATGTTTGTAAACAACCTTGATTTATTTTTATGTTGAAGTCATGTAAAAATTAAACGTAAAAGTATTTTTGAGTGGAAAATCCCAATTTTGATTGTAACGTGGAAGTCGTAATTGTCATTCGTAAAGAGAACACTTTACTTTAATTAATATTTTCTTTTTAATAGCGTTGACTGATAAAATAACTTGTTTCGAAATTTATAGAAATATGCACTGATGTTCGTGTTATCGTTCAAAGACAAATTGGCTATGAACGAACTTTTAAGTACAATTGCCAGTAAGTTTGTTAAATTGATTAATACACTTGTTTTATGCCCCGTCTTTAACATCAGATGGTTGATATCAGCCAGAACTAATTTTTTACGCCTTTCGTTTTGCTATTTTTTAGGCATTTAGAGAAGTCTTCGAATGCCTAATTGATGACTTCAGAACATACAGGCCAATACTTTCAGCAATTAAGAATGAATATGAACTGATGATAGTTTCTCAGCGTGAGAAGATAAGAGAGCTTGAGCCATTTAAGGTATGTCTAAAGTATAGAAGGTGATCTGCCACAATAAACTGTATTTGTTTTGACACTTGTAATTGCTTTTATCCGAGTCACGAGTCCGTCTTATGTACAACCAGATCCCTTTGACAAATGTTTCTGGGGACTTTTTCCCCTATTGCACCAAACGAGCGTATTATTTCTAAAGGAAACAAGCATTAGGATATTTTATATGTTATTGTTTACTGTTATTATAATTTGTCATTATTATTAGTTATTATTATTAACTGTTATAATTATTATGTCTGTAGATTTCGTGTTATTTGAGCCTTCAGGAGGTAGAAGAAAATGGTTCGAATATACGAGCCTTCGATATACGAATATGCGTTCGAATATACAGCCACGTTATTCTGGCTTCTTTTACTTTAAGAAGCTGTCCATGATCAAACTTTACTTAATGACGGAGACATTTTCCTGATACCTGTTTTTGGAGAGGAAACTTAGTTATTCCAGACCGCACGTAGAATGTTTACTTTTACTCATTTCAAATTTTAAGATAGAAAGATACAAAGGGGCAAAGCCAAACTAAAAGTTATTTTGAATTTAAATCCTTTGACCCCTGCTTTTATTTGTAAGTCATTCTTGTATTTCAAAGTTTGGAGGAATAAGTACTGGTTTTCTTCTTTATTGGGACCTGAGCCGATCAACTGTTTTTGACGGGCTTTTTTTTCACAATTGAACCAGGAAATAACTAGAATGACTCTAAAGTTGCTGTGATTAGTAATGCAGTTAGCATAATTTAACTTCCAGAAGAAAAGAGATAATAAAAAATAATAATTCATTTATACTTTTTGGTTTGTACATACTGATGATTTCACTGACTGCACAAGCCAAGGTGATTGCACAAATCAAGATGAAACCTTGGAAATGGCATTTAAATTTTTATTTCTTTCAAATGAAAATCCTACAGTCTAGGAAAGACAACAGGAGGGTTTTTTTTGAAGTTTTGTAGCTTTTACGTGTAATTAGCTGCTGGAAGTTTATGCTTATGCTTACAACAGCAACCAATTTTCCACTTCATCCTTCATATAAGTATCAGTTGATAATTAAGGGCTTTAGATAGACCTCCCAAAGAAGGAATTTGTTTTTGAGTAACTTAAAGTTCGAACAGACGAGGGTTCGAATTAGGGGACGTCCATAATACCAAATCAAGGGGTTACAGTAGGTAGGTCATATTTTTGGAGACCATCACCGTCGCGATATTCAGATCTTCAATGCATTTTTTTTACCACATCGGATGATTGGGCTTTAAATGCATCCCAAATTAGCAATACCTTGGCATCGTGTGGTAAATTCGACTTTCTTCTTGTTTTTTCAGCGTAAGGGTCGATAACTTTTTTCAATAAACGAATTGTTTCAGTTTCATTGCTCCAGTGGGTTTCATTAAAAGATTGGCAAGACCCTTCAGGTAATGGCACGGATGGTAACGATCTAAAAGTTTTTCCTTTGTAAATGATTTGGAATGGTAGAATATCCCCTTTCAATGTTTCTGAAAGAGTAACTGACGCACCTTTTATTGGTTGCGCCGTTTTTTGCAACATGTTTCTCTCCCTTTTTTGCCATTGTTATGTTATCTGTTGGCACATACTTTGAAGGAGTTTGATCCACGTTGATAATAAGCTCGTCTGGAATGTCAAATTTCCTTACCGCATCCATGATGTCAGTCAAAAACAAGGATCTTACTTCTTCCCAAGCTGCACGGTTACTCTTTGTTCGCGATGTTGTGACCATTCTTGGTGTGACATTCATTCGATTATACAAATACCGTACCCAACCGCTTGATATATTAAAGTCCAAATACTGTCCATATTTGCGGAGATTTGATCGCCGAAAGAAGTGGGAGCGATAGAAGGAGATTGCGAAGACCGAGTCAAGTGGAGAAAAAGGTACACCATGAACAACAGTTCGGTTGACATTTCCACCACCATCACGCAGGTGCCCCAAGAACTTTCGTAGTTTCAAGTCAAGTTCGTCAGGGAGGGCCAGTGGTCTTCCACGTTTTGCACATAACAATTGGTTTTTCAGGTGCTTTATGTGTAATTTGAGAAAGATACTTTGCAAGCCATCCTCTGATTGTGCTCTCTGTGAGGTTTGGAAAATCATCAATAAAATTCTTTACCGCACGCGCTGGTCCATTTCGATGGGCAAATGCAGCTATTCTCAATTTATCCTCTTCTCTGTACACCATTCGTCTCTTTTTAGGTCTCCCTTCTGCTTCAAAAATCCCCTCACAAACGTTTTTAGTTCGTTTTTTAGTTAATCCAGTTTTTTCTTTAGTAAAGTGTTCCAACACATCTTTATCTGCGTTTGTAGCGGCACTCGTGCCATTAGTTGAAGGCTTAAAGTATGACTAGAGATTTGTGTGGCGGCTCATTGTCAACAACGAGAATGAAAGACAAGCACGCTTGAATTTGTGCTTGTTATTTTGGGGGGTATTGCGCAATCACGAAAACATTCAAAAGAATATTCTACCAAAACATTCGAAAAATGATTAGAAACTTGTGTTGTGAAGCTTTTGCATTGCTATCAACAGACTTTCTTTTCGGTAAAATTTTTGGTGTAAAAATGGCTTCAACAAACGAATTGGAAGTTTTGTATTCATTCCAATTTACAACTGGTCTAAGGCGCTTTCACGTGCATAAAGAAACTGTAAGATGGAACCCATTCAAAGGTCAAAAAATTTCTTTCCAACGAGAGATGGCTAACAAACACGACCGATTTGCTGTTGCTGGAAAGGTCATGCTTCCTAATAAAACTGCTTTCATTACTGTGGGCCATATTCCCAGGGAAATAAACAGGTTTACATAGCATGCGATTTTGGAAAATGCACGAATATCAGGCGAGGTGATAGATGAGAAGCATAAGCCTTCTCCCCTTCTACAAGGCGGGCTGAAAATCATGATACATGTTAAAATTGAATGGAATAGCGAAAAGAACTTGGCAATATTCAAATGAAAGATTGAATCCATACAGTATCATGTACATGAGGATTATTTGGACAATTCCAAAGAAATTTTGGGTGAATTACTCAAGGAGTTTAAAAACTTGGAAATTGAAAGCAGCGATGACGAGGATGCATCTGAAGAGGTTCAGGACGAAAGCGGAAATGGTTGTATTGTTCTAGATTGATTGTAAATTTCTTATTTTCTGTTAGTGACTCTTTTGCATGAAAATACATTTATCCCTTAAACAGCAGTTTTACATCTCTTAGGCTATTTTGGCATTCAGGTATCAAACTGCTAAAAACTTTTTTTTAAAGGAAGCCGACAGCATGGTACAAGTCACGTGTAAAGTTTCCATTGAATTTATTCAATTTTTGTTTTGAATGAAACGTATAAACGTACAAACGTACAAAAACTTTGGGATTTCCGCAGAAAATTAACGTTGTTAAAATTAACGAACACAGAAATTAAGGGGTGACTAAATTAACAAATGACAAAATTAACGCAAGTATAAAATTAACGCGGAAAAATAAAAACCGCGTTACTTTCATCATTAGTTAATTTTGTATAATAAGTTACTTTAATGAAACAAGCTGAAGGGAAAATGTCTCAGATAATGTGGGTCCTGCTGTATATGAGTATGACAATAGTTATTTTAATTCTTAAATTGAATTAGAAATTGAAGCACCAACAGACTATATGAAGTAGTTGCTACCATAAAAACTCCTTTATTGCCTTTAACAATTCATACATATCGTAGTGACAGTCAATAAAGAAAAATAGTAACAATTACGAGTGTGATGATAATTTCAGTGATGTTAATAATTTGTTGATATTTTTTTTTTTCAGTCCTCATTAGTTACTATTTCAGAGCAATGTGAACAAAGAGTTGTTGCTATGAAACAAGAAGAAAGAGGAGGTAAGTATTACAATGCCATTATAGTTTGTTATTTTCTGATCGTTTTTTATAAGACTACATGATTTATCTTATTTTACTTTTATCGGTAAACCATTTTTGTTTGTCACACATTATTAAGTTTGTTGTTAATTTTAGTTGCTTAGTACCGGGAGTAAGACTAAGTCATCAGCAGACAAAACGACATCACGTGATATTCAGAAGCCGGTAATGGCAGATCTAGGAGCTTTAGAGTTGGGGTGTTATAACAACGTTATGGTGAGCACCCTTTACGAACTATAAAGAATGTGATGAAAGGTTTAATAAAAAAATATACCAAAACTTTTTAGTAAGATAATATTTGTACAGAAAAAGAATAAAACACAGTAAAAAAATAGCTTTATTATGTAAAGTATCCAGTGTGATTTTGACGTGGAGGTCACAGATCGCTGTTATCTCCCCCCCCCCCCCTCGGTTATGAAACAAAATCAAATTTTCGGTATACATAGTTTTATAAATCTTTAAATTACAGCTCATAGTTTTATTTCCTTGAGCTAGTTGCTTCACTATTAGCTTTATATAAGCGCCAGACTTGCCTGCCTTTCCCCTACTGAGAACAGGCCATTGCCGGATCGGAAGATTATTAAAAGTAACAACGTTTTTTTTTTCATTTTTAGAGGTAGCGGAGTTAAAGAAAGAAAATGATAAACTTAGGCAAACAATAATAAAGATGAGGCAAGACCTTAACTGTTAAATTAATCTTCAAGTTACAGTTTGATAGATAATTCGGCAGATAAATAGATAATAGATCGATAGATAGATAGATAGATAGATAGATAGATAGATAGGTAGGTAGATAGATATAGATGGATAAATAAAGAGATGGATAAATAGAGAGACGGGTAAATAGAGAGATGGATAGATAGAGAGATGGATAGATCGATGGACAGATAAGCGGTTGTGAGTGCTGTAGGTTTAACAAGAGTATAACTGATTATTTGTTTGATTGACGATAACACTTCGAGAGTTTCCCCTCTATTGTTAACACGTAGCACCATTGGGTAGAGTCCCGGTTATTCGAACCGGACTTATTCGAAATTTTCGGTTATTCGAAGCAATTTTCAATCCCCGTGGATTTTCTAACCTCTTTTAAGATAAATCTCTCTCACTTATTCGAACTTCAGTTATTCGAATTTTCAGTTATTCGAAGCGTTTTTCATTCGCCGTGGGCCAAAATTCTCTCAGTTATTCGAAGAGTTTGGCCAAAAAATGGATCTTTAAAATAAACGCAAGTAAAAGTAACGTTATTTCTCAAAAACAAAACTAATCAAAAAGTAATTTTTCTAGCAATTCCACCATCTTTTCATCTCCAGAAAACTGCAACAGACATGGGATTCTCATCCCTTTGTTGATAGCCTTTCCTGTCACTTTGACTGAACAACTGTTCATCGGGTTTAATTTTAGAAAGTAAAATATAGTCTTGGCATATTTTCCACTTTTTCCTTCAGGTAAGTGACCCACTATATTGTTGTCCTTCTCATCGACAACTGTCACAGCGTACTTGTCAACTTCATTTGTTGGCTCCATTCTTGTTTTAAGAACTTGTCCAATAACAGGTTCCCATTTGTTTCGATACACATGAAACCTCATAACTGTCGACTCAATATCAAAGTCTTTAAAAAGAATTATCTCAATAGGGTCTTCATTATTTATGATCATCGACACAATATACATGTTGATTGCTGACTACCGGAGAAAAGAAAATGCTTTTGACTTGCAATGCTGTTTGTTTGTTTACTTATGATCGAATGGCAATACAACAGCTTCTTTATGGCATTGCAATGATTGTTGTTCTTTCGATCACATTGCAGCGGCTTCTTTTTTCAAAACACTGGAAAACATTTTCAAGAGCAGTTCCATTTCAAAATGGCAACCTCAAGCTCAAGAAAAAAAGTAAACTTGACCATCAAGGAAAAGTATCTTGCTCTTAAAGAACTCCAAGAAAAAGGAACTACAAAAACAGCAATTGCTGAAAAGTACGATGTCCTACCAAACACATTATCCTACTGGATTAAAAACAAAAATGATATAATCAGAAAATATGAGTCAGGCCAATATGGAGCAAAGAGACAAACGCTAAGCACTGGAAAATACCATAATCTCGATAAAGCTGTGAAAAATGATTTATGAATGCTCGTGAACGAAATGTACCAATCAACGGGCCAATACTCCGGGAGAAAGCTTTGGATTTTGCCACATAACAGATTTCAAAGTGTCCGATGGCTGGCTTGATCGATGGAAAAAGAGAAACAATGTCATGTATCGTACCATATCAGGAGAAGAAAAGTCTTGTACACCTGAAATGACAGCGAGTTGGGAAGAGACTCATTTACCAACAATCCTTTCAAGTTACTAATTAAAAGACATTTTTAATGCGAACGAGTTCGGTTTATTTTATCAGCAGCTTTCAACAAGCACCTTTCATCTTAAAGGGCAACGATGTGCAGGTGCTAAATTTAGCAAAGTTCGTCTGACCGGCCTCGCTGCAGGAAATGCGATTGGTGAAAAGCTACCTATGTTAGTGATTGGCAAGTCTAAAACACCACGGTGTTTTAAAGGTGTTTAAAGTCTTCTTTGTGAATACAAAGCCCAGAAAAAGTCTTGGATGGACTGAAATATTTACTGAATACGTTAGAAAACTTGCCGCTATGTTTCTTAATCTTGGCCGTAAAATTGTTCTTATTGTTGATAACTGCCCTGCACACACAGAAGTCGAGAACCTGTAGAGATAAGCTGCAGAGTTGGTATTTTGCCGCCAAATACCACATCAGAGACTCAGCTAATGGACCAAGGCCTTATTAGATCATTGAAAGCATTCTATCGATCTAACATTGTGAAGCGTCAAATCAAATACATGGATGCCGGCAAGGAGTTTCCTAAAATCAACATTCTTGAAGCAATGCAAATTTTGGTCAAATCATGGGATGCTGTATCTGAAAATACCGTTATTAATTGCTTTAAGAAGGCAGGCATCTCAGAAGAAACACAAAATGCAAGCATTCTCGACGAAGACGACCCATTTAAATCATTTGCAGAAAACACTGCACAACTTAAAACATGTGGTTTGGTAGATGAAAGCTTCGATGTTGATGAATTCGTTGACATAGATTTTGAGATTTCTACATGCACAACATTCACTCTGACTGATGAAGAGACAGTCGATTCAATCCTCAATGACAGTAATGCTGGTAGCGATGAAATCGACGATGATGAAGAGATCGAAATAAACGATATTCCACTACAAAAATCTACATTGTCAGAAATGGAAGATGCCCTGGAATTAATTGAATGCTGGACCTTTTTTGATAAAGGTGGAGACGAAATCAGAAGAAAACTTCACTCAATTACAAAACATTGCGAAAAACACTACACGGAAACCAAAAAGCAAACCCAATTAGATTCATTTTTAAGCCTTTATAAGCACTTGATTGACTTTACATTGTTAACATTAGTTTTTTAAAAGTATTGTAACTGTTTGTTGTATTAATACTTATTATTGTTGTGTTGAAAATAACGAAAGAAAGTGTTTAAAATACTAGAGCAAAGGTATAATAAAACATCTATTTTATCCAATACCGCAGAAACCCGTTTAGAAGCAAATTTTGGTCAAAAAAATTTTTTTTGGACTTATTTGAATCTTTAGTTATTCGACGTAAAATTCTCACCCCCTTGGAGCTTGGAATAACTGGGAGTCTACTGTTGTTCTTAATTGTTTGCCGTTGTCTGTTTACAAGAATAAGTTGTTTGGGTAATTGTTTAAGTAGGTTACTTTTTGACGTCATCAATTGTCAAGGATGAATGATGATATGTTGGAGACGTTGATTTATCAGTGTATGAATAGTTGGGGTACAGAATTTTCAGGAGGGTAAATTTTTAGAGGAGTGAATTTTCGGCAAATGTGTCGCTGAATCACCAACAAATTTAACTATTAAAATTATAATGTACTTTTTGAGTGCTGTATTACGTGAGTTGTTCAGTCTAAGTACTTTGAATATTTACAGTCTTACCTTTTTAAAACTTTTGGTTCATTATTTACTTGAATTATTTTCAGATCAGAACAAACGTCTTTAAGTGAACAAGTGAAAAAAGTAAGTAGGCATTCTTTTAATTTCAATATTACCTACTTTTCGGTAATATGAAATTTTATTGGGTTTTTAGAGTTTTTGGTTAACTTTTTAAAAATATACTTTTCTTTTATTTGCAATGTTTTTGGCATTTTATTTGGATTAACTTAGAAACTTTCTTTAGCAGGAAGACAATTACACGGCGCAACAAAATTTTTCATGTCAGTGGATCTTATATGTTTTTATGCAAATTTGATGGTGTTGAATCCTGAAATTACCTTGGTTTTGCTTGATTAGCTACGGTGTAGGCTGTGTCGAAATGGTCTATATTTTCAAAAGTGTCATTTTTCGTTTTAAGCTATGTTTCCAGTTGCTTGTTTTTGGAAAAGTTCTTGTACATTAGTATCCAAAATTACTTTTATTGAACTGTGAAGAGATTTATTGTGGCAAAGAAAACCACAAAGGTGGTGAAGCTTCATCTGTTGTTCAAAAATGATCACCATCACGATGAAGAAATATTCGTTTTAGCACAGCATTTATGCCCATACATTTCAAGTCAATTTAGAATGGTCCGGGAAATTCAAACAGATGACATTTATTGATGTAAGAGCTTTATCATGTCATGAGTCGTAGGCTTTTTCCGAGCTACGTTTCGAGACATGATAAAGCTCTTAAATCTGGCTTCCTCAGAGTCCATAAAGTTCAGAATTTTCAAGATGACATTTATTGTTCTGAGGAGATTTCATTGTATTTTTTTCAGCCTACTACAGGCCATGCAGGTTACACATTGAATTGAAAGAAAAGAGGTCACCATTATAAGACGAAAATCACATTTAAAAGTCTAATGTTCAGTTCATTCTGTGGGAAACTGATTGCCTTACTTTTTGAGTTGATTGAACACACGTTGGACTGGTTTAGCATTTTGAAGGTGATTCCTGTTGTGCAGTTAAGAAGCCATGTAGACACCGTCAATTACATAAAATTCTTCCCGTTGTAATTTTAATCTCGATCACAATATCACTGTGAACACTGAGAGCCCAGTTGATGAGCTTACTTTGTTTGAAGACCTGACATTTTCTTCGCTTTATGTCGAATTTTACACAGGTTGGCTTTGTGGATGATAGGATTTTTCTCTTAAAAGTGTGCTTTTCTGTGATACATGTGTCTATTTGTCTTACAATGTTTCCTTTTTCATACAGACATAAATAAAATGGCTTTATCGAGGAGAAGTTTAAATTAGCCAAACAGTTTCTGCTACACATTTGGTGCATTTACAATTTACACCAAAATCCTACCGAAAGGCAATATCTGACGTTTACAAAAACACATATCGTGCTTACTTTCACGTCGAATTGGGTGATCAGGACAAAACATGGGCTCCACATATTGTTTGCAAAACATGGTTGGAAAACATGAGACTTTAGACTTCTGGCAAACTTAAGTCCTTGAGACATGCTATTCCGACGATTTGGTTTGAGTCACAGAACGATTTGAATGACTGTTATTTCTGTTGTGTGAACACTGCAGGACTGAAGCAAAAAACCCGTCAATCTCTCACCTACCCAAGCTTTCCGTCAAGAATTCTACTAGTTCCACATTCGGATGAGTTACCAGTCCCAGTTTTTCAGAAAGATCGCCACACAGAAAACGTCGAATCTGACACTGATATCGTGGATGAACATGATGGGTATGATACTGACTTTGTACGAGAAAGTGCTCCTCAAACATAAACTCAAAGCGAACTCAGTGATTTGGTTCGTGGCTTAGGTCTGAGTAAGGAGTCTTGAAAACTTTTGGCATCAAGACTCAATGAAAAGCACGTGTTAGCCCGAGATACAAAGGTAATATTCTACCGAAACAGAGATGCAGAATTATTTAGTTCTTTGAAGAGAGTGATGATCTTGTCTATCGTACTGACTCAACAAACGTTCTTCTTTGTGTGGGTGCCCAATCTTACAATCCTACGGAATGGAGGTTGTTCCTTGGTAGTTCCAAGCACAGTTTCAAATCCGTTTTACTTCATAACTCCAACAGTGACGCTTAAGTACCCATCGGACATTTAACAGTATTGAAAGAAAAATACGATGCCATCAAACAGGTCATGGAGCATATCAAGAACTTGCGTCACAAATAAGTGGCATGTGTCGACTTGAAAATGGTGAATTTTCCGCTTAGCCAACAGAGGGGTTACCCAAAACATCCCTGTTTTTTGTGTATGTGGGGCAGCAGAGCGAAGAACGGGCACTTCACAAAGAAGGAGTGGCCATCTCGAGGGTTAAAAGGCGAGGGGAAAAAACGTTATCGATGAAGCTCTCTTTACCAGAGACAAAATCACTTTCCTTCTATTGCATATTAAAGTGGAAGTGAGGAAACTGTTTTTCGGTGCTATAAATAAGGAAAATGACTGTTTTAACTACATTTGTAAGACGTTTCCTGGACTAAACGATGAAAAGTCGAAATCCTGTGTGTTTGATTGATCCAATATCAGGAAACTTCTGAAAGCTGCTGACTTCATTAACGCAGTGAATGGCTTGGAGCAGCGCACCTGGTACTCATTTTTTGATGTGGTGAAAAAATTCTTGAGAAACAACAGGGCAGAAAATTACAAAGAGTTGGTTGAAAACATGTTGAAATGCTTCCAGGAAATCGGTGCCAACATAAGTGTTAAACTCCATTTTCTTGATAGTCACCTTGATGATTTCAGTGATGAGCAGGGAGAACGCTAATACCAAGACTTGAAAGTTATGTAACACCGCTACCAGGGGGGATGGGACAAGAAGATGTTGGCGGACTACTGTTGGACTATTATACGGAACTTGAATGATGCACAACATGGCAGGAAATCAAGGGAATGAATATTTTTACCTTAGTTTGTCAACATGTTCTTTTACATTTGAGCTTTGACAACACCAAAAGTTCTATTCATTCATCAGTTTTTTTGTTCTGATTGGTTGTAGTTTATGCAACCCAATGGATTAACATTAATCCATTTGACCCTGAAAAACGCACTGAGTAAAAATTTTGTAGAATCACTTTGAAACCCCATTTGTTTGCCATCTTCATCTGATATGGCCCTCAAATGACAATTGCGCAAAACTCATTACGATCAAAACACCCATGTGATTCCAAATTAAAAGCAAATGGAGTTCCTCAATTTGAACTTATTTCATTGAGCAGGTGTAGGATTTCATATTTTCTTTTCGTGCCACCGCAAAAAGATGGTACCGTGTCCATACATCATATCTTCTTTTTTTTGTCATTTTTATGTGATTTTTTTGAAAATGGGGCAAATCTGTACTGAAAAAACAGTAACTAACGGTGAAAAACTGATGTCATTTTCGGATTCAGTACCCTCAAACTAGTTAAAAACGACATAGTTTCATGACAAATCGAAAAAAATTGTTGTTGACAAGTGTTATTGATCCAATTTTAGACAAACATTTTTGCCAATAGCAAAGGAAATTTGATGCATTTAAAAGTTAGTAGATTGTGGCTGTTGTTAAAGTAAAGAAGAGAAAATTAATGGTTTTAGGAATGGTAGATATTGTGAGGAACCAAGGCTGGATGATAGAAATTACAATCCTTTACCATTACTGCTGTACTACCCCTGCCACTTCTCCTCTTGTTGGTATCCGCTATTACTCCTCCTCCTAAGACTAGTATTGCAATCACTACTATTACTACTACACCTACTACTTCTGTTGATAGTAGTACGAGACTTCCACTTGTACTTTCTTAGGCGAAAATGACCTTCGGGCGTTTATTTAGTTGCGATATTTGTGTAGGAATGCAAATTGATTGCTTTGACAAGACAAGGGGAAAAGCTGATACAAATGAAAACGGGTAAAACTCTTGGGAGAGTTCGAGCAGTGATTTTCTTTAAGTTCCTGGTATACAGTCGTACCGTGTCAACCTTAAAGCCAATAAAAATGTAATAAAAAATTATGAAACATAAGAAATTAATAGTAAATAGAAAAAACAAGTAGAAAGAAGAGTTTATGTTTTGTAATTTCAGTCCTTCATTGTTTACATTTGTAAGGTCAAACCTGTCTTGAAGACTATGTGTGACAAGGGACAAGATGCCAACAAAAACAATTTTTTAAGAAGTCCAGCAAAAGTCGTGCAAATTTTTGCTGTATGTTTGCTTTTCAAAACCTTACGACTCATGACATGATAAAGCTCCCATACATATGGCTTCCACTGAGTCTATAAAGCCAAGAATTTTCAAATTATATTTTTCCATACTTTTCCACAATCGAATGCTGCTGTAAGGTATTCATTGAGATACTCGTACACTATCTATATCGCTAATCTGCCACCTTTAAATGACGTGTTAAGAGCGTATTTTCTATGTTGTTGCCCCTACGAATAACTAACCACTATTCCCTTGCAAATTGAAGGTGTTACCAAGGATAACCTGACAGATACGATCTCATTGTGTAAACGAAAACCACCAATCAAGAAAAAACGTTTATCCTGTATTTTGTCCTTGTTCGCAGTTTTGACTGTATGAGTGTCAAGGCAATCCATGTGTGTAAAATTAAGTCTGTGTGCGTGTGTGTGTGTGTGATTCGAATGAATAGAACGGGGCTTAGTTATGGTGTCAGGATATTTTACAGCTTTACGCTGAATATAGAGTATTTTGCTTTTAATATGTAATATGACCACCAAGACGGCTGCCAGACGGGAGTCGTGTAAAACTGTATCAAAGATAAAAGCTAGAACTAAAAATTAATTTAACTGGCAACTTAGAAAGTCAAGACTTTGGGTGCTTTTCAAGCCTGCGCTGAACATGCTCTATGCAATATTTTGTATTGTCGTTAAGACAGCTGTCTAACGTGAAAGATGAAGTAATATGGGTCTGTTTTCAAAGCTAGAGACAGAATTGAAAACTGAATTTAACCAGGTAACATGGAAAGTTTTAATTTCCTTTTAGAGTATTTTATAACCCCGACTGAACATAGAATTTTTGTTTTCAATGTCGCTGTCAAGGCGGCGTCATGATCAAAATAAGGGGTCTTGTAGGCCTGTTTTTAAAGATAAAGGTATACAATCAAAGAATGAATTTATCAAGGATAATTATACAGCTAGAATTTTTGTCTAAATAGTGAAGTTGATGATAAATGGACCAGAATAGCCAACAAAGGCTTGCATTTACTGTTGTAAAGAGTCTGATAACTATAATGGCGTGGATGAGACGAAGTGGCTCAGAATAGCGTCAAATGACCATCTGATCACCAATGTATACTGTTTTATAGTTGCCGGGGAGAGTAATAGCACAAGTGATACTAAGTGGTTCATTAAAGTCACAAATGACCAGTTAACTACCAAATTTTACTATTTTTAAGTTTTTTGGGAAAAAAAGGAATCATTTACTAGCGTGTGTTTATACTTGGGCTAAAATCAGAGCGCTGTTAAATTAAATATTATGAATTTTACATTTTTTAATGTTTGGAGTGAATCACTACCAATGTTTTGGCGACTCACTGGTGCAAGCTACCATACGATTCCTTCCGTTTTTATCAATTACTGAGATATTGCTACCAGTGCATACTTTAAATCACCATTTTCTTTTCTCATGCTATACAATACTTTTACCTTAGCTCCAGGCCGATATTTCTGAAGAATACAAGAGATATCGAGATGAATGCGATGCAAGGTAAGCACTTCACTGTTTAACTTGGCGCAATCCCAAACAACTTATCCACAAGACTAGTCGGTAACTATTAGTGATTAGCTTGTAATGAAGAACATGCATTGAAAATCCTACAGGAAAGTAAGAGAATTTATGGACGTCACACTACAATATTCATTAATACATACATGGAGTGAAATAGACGTGGTTTTATCGCTGTCCAGGGGCTTTTTCTGACACAACAGAATTAGGGCATTTTTTCCCCCGCACCTTTATTACAATTGTTAGATAAAGGCAAGATTTGAAATGTTGCTATTATACACTTAACTTCTGGTGATCAAGATCTCCCCGGCTAAAGCCTTTTTTATGTGTACTGCTTCCTCCTGATGAAAATTCAGTAGGTTCGTAAAAACCATTGGTTACACTCTATTATGAAATTTGATAACAATATGATTACACAGAAGCAAGTTAAAGTTCTACATACTCATTGAAAGACGAAAGTAGGTAATCAAAACTATACATCCAAAGTCAAATGTTTTTGTGAAGCAGCCTGCCACTGATAATAAGTAACAAAAAGACAGACAAAAGTTGATCTTTCAAGCAAAATCCTTAACATTGCCATTTTCACGTTCTGTTTCACTAGTACGATACTATTACTTGGGTTTTTTATATAAATTTTTAATGAATGAAGTACTATTTAATAAATCTACATAAATAGCAGATGAGACCCTGCAATGTTTTGTGATGTAGTATTACCTGAATGGTAGAATCGTTGGCTTACCACAGCAAATGTTACTAGTTTGAGCCTTACCACACTCATTGTGGTACTGGACCAAATGGCGTTCTCTATACACAGACTACTGATTTTTTTCTTTTGTTTCTGGGGGTTAATTTGAGGAGAAAGATAAATGTAGTAGACGAAAAAATGATAATATAATGAAAATACCACTTATTTTGTAACCATTTACATTGAATTGGCATGTGGTCGTGGTAAAATTATACATCGTAACCATGTTATGTGTGGCTTTTCAAGGTTGCAGAGGATAAGAATGTTCAGTATCTTTGAATTCCGATTTGTTTTGGATGCTCTTTTTTCCCCTTTTCAATATTAAATGACCAAAAATTAAACCTATCTAATTGGTTTCATTCCAATAAAGGAAATTACTGATACAAGATCTTAATGATTTAAAGTATCAAAACGAAGATGGGAGAAGGACAAGTATGACTATCACAGACGATGAAGGTGATTCTGCGAGTAATGAAGACGGAACGTTGTTGCGTATTGCCTTAAGGTAATTTGTTGTTTTTTTCTTTAATGGCTCTCTTTGTTGTTCAGCTTTTCATTTTTATTCGTAAGGTTATTTGTTAAAACCTTTCGATATGCTGTCTAATGCACCAACAATTATTGGAATAACTTTGACCTTTTTACATTTTCTACACTCTCCCAATTTCCCTTTGCAAGTTTTGGTATTTTTCAATTTTTTTCTTGTTCTTTATCATACATTCTGCAGTCAGCTGGAACCGCATCATCAACAGGTTTCAATAAATGTATTTTTCAAGTTTATGTTCAAAAGAAGACATTGAATGTTTTTATGACCAATTAGATCAAGCAAATAAAGTGTAAATCAAAAGAAATGTGGATCACCATGGGTGATTTTAATGATGTAGTTGATAACGGAAGATATAGAGGTGTTGTAAGATCATATGGATTAAGCAAAAGAATTGAGAAAGGTGAGCAGTTGATCGAATGGTGTACAGAAAAATAATCAGATAACAATGAACACTTGGTTTCAGCCTCATCCAAGGAAATCATGAACATAGAAAAGCCCGGGAAAAAAATCCGAAAAGTTAAATTGACTCTGTCACAATCAGTTAAAGGAGCAGGAATGTTACCAAGCAAGTTAAATGTTATCCCGGAGCATCGTGTGGCAGTAATCGTTCTCTTCTAGCTTTGTGGATGAAAATGAAATTTTGGAAGGTGAAAAAAGAATAGACAATGGATATAATGTATTAGCCAGTAATATAGACGTTCAAGAAAACTACAGTGTAACAGTAAAGGATAAATTCGAAGGTTTGAAAGAAGTAGGAGATTTAAATGTTTGTTGGGAACAGATTAGAGGAATAATAACAAAATCAGCGACAGGGATTTTTCTTAAAAAGAAGAGAAATCTAAACAGAAATGGATGAGAACAGAGATTTTGAATGTCCCGAATGATAGAGGAATTGCAAAACGATGTCAAAACTCAGGGAAGTGTTAAAAAAGGTCAATGAATGCAAAAGAAATCTATTCAGGCAAATAAAGATTGGTTTAGTGAGAGTTGCAGAGATAAAGGTACTGTCAAAGATAAATCTACAGCTCATATATGAAACAGTAAAGAACTTATCAAAGCCTAGAAAATGTAGTTCAGATGGATGTATCAAAGGAAAAGATGGTAGTATTATTATAGATGATGAAAAAACACTAATTAAATGGAAAGAGTACATAAGCGAGTTATGCTTTTGAGAATAGAGGTGTACAGCTGGAAATTCGAATAAACATAGAGCGATCATCAATCCTGAATAGAAGAGAAATTGTATGAGAAAAGTCACGAACGTATGGACGAAAACATTTAATTACGCTATCGTGAGGTAATTCAGACTGTGTCCGAGAACTTTACAGATCGTTCATATTGCGAGGGGAATGTGCCTAAGAACACGAAGCCCTTCCATATATGGTTATAAATTGACGTATTATCTATTGTCTTAAAAACTAGGTTTTCTAGATTTTCGCTTTGAAATGTATAAATAGAGAGAGAATAGAGATATTCAGATGAAACATATTAGAGATTTGTGACGATTTTCAAGAAGGATTGTTGAATTTTATGTTGAAGTTATGGGAAATATATTGTGACTCATTAAACGGAGTTTATATCTTGGGCCATTTACGAAATTACTTTAATGGTCATGTTCGGACCCTACCAAATCCTGCAAATTAAAATCGAACATGTTGTTAAAAAGATGAAACCAGGAAAAGCTACTGGGGTTCATAAAATAGATGGTGAAATGATTATTGCACTTGAAGAATGTGGTATTAAACAACAAAGTTTGCAAACGAAGCATATGATTCAGGGACGTTTACAGGTGATTTATTAGAATCAATATTCATTGCATTAACAAAGTTAGACAGGAGATCTCAGAAGAACAGTATAGTTTTATGGAAGATAGGGGGACTCCAAATGCTATGTTTATGATGAGATTAATGGCTGAGCCTGCATTTGAAATGCAAAAAGATTTGCATTTTTGCTTCATTGATTATAAGAAAAATTTTGATAAAGTAAGACATAACAATTTGATGGTAATGCTAAGCAAGCTAGATATTGATGGCATAGGCTTACGGTTGATACAAGATCTGTACTTATGGCAACAACAGCAATCAAGGTAGGTAATTATTAAAGTGAGTATGATGAGATCAAAAGAGGATTCAGGCAGGACGTGCTCTATCTCTAGATCTGTTTTCGTTTTACAATGAAATTGTTTTTAGAGAGGCAAGGGATATGGACAGTATTAACGTAAACAGTGAGAATATGAATAATGTTAGATACGCAAGTGACACAGTGCTCAAATTAGATTCAAAAAGTAAACCACAGTTGATAACATTGTGATTGAAATCGAAAAGTTAGGATTATCATTGAATCTGAAAGAAATTTTTTGTATGGTTGTATGGAAAAAGAAAGAGTCTTCACATTGGTTTGTAATAGAAAACGGGGAAGTTACCAAACAAGTAGGCCCATTTATTTATTTGGGGACTATTCTGACAAGCGATGACAGATGTGACAGAAATAAAACGAAGGATAGGAACAGCAAAGAAATCTTTTAAAGATTGAGTGAATATTTTAGCACACTGAACTATCGACTTTAAAACAAGGGGGAAAATATTAAAGTCTTATGTGTGGACATTGCCTTTATACGGCTGTGAGACTTGAAATGTGAACAAGAAGATGTAGGAGAAATTAGCATCTTTAGAACTATGTTTTTAGAAGCGAATGATGAGTCATGGGTGGGTAAGCTAAGCAATGGAATAATAGTAGAAAGGGATGGTACACAGAGGAGTCTTACAAAAAAGCATTACAAAAGGTCAAATGTTATTTTTTTTGCCCTATATGTAGAAAGGAAAAGCTAAAATACTTGGTCAATACGGAAGAGTTTAGAGGAAAGAGAGCCCGTAGCAGGCAAAGACAAGATTAGGTTATGTTACTAGTATGAAAAGAAGAATAACTAGTCGTAGACAGAGAATAAAATTCTACAAAGTACAAAGAAGAGGGAAATTTGGGACACCATCATCGTCGACGTCGGCAGACATGATATGAAGATAGATACATTACATATTTTGTATGCACCATAAAGAATTGGAAAAACCAGAACTTTTAAGCTTGTGAAAAACTGGTGCAAACGTCTTAAGTAATATGCCCGACACAGAGCATTGAGCATTACTGTAAGAGAAGACGAAAATATGTAAATGTTTTGTTTATTAATTAAAATCCAATTGAAGTTTATTATTATTATTATTTTTATTATTATTATTATTATTAGTAGTAGTAGTATTGATATTGTGTTAATTAATATTATTATTAATATTGTGATGATGATTATTATAATTATGAAAACATTTTCTTTTTGAATTGTTGTGTAAGATCAAATACCGGGTCACTACCAGTGACCTAGGGTGAGTGAAATAGGAAGGGGTTTTTTGTGAAAAGAGAAAATAATAATAAAATATTCAATTTTAAAAAATCTATAAATAAAGTATAAAAAGGTATGTAGATATTATTCAGGACAATTCACGAACATCAGCTACACAATGAATTACAAGACACAAATGTATATATATATATATATATATAAAGGTGAGAAGGTAGTGAAGACGTCAATTTCTAGACAGTGAGCCCCCTTCGTAGTACATACGCTGTGCTATTTAATACTATTTTTTGAATTTCATGAAGATGTTTTAACCCTAAATTTTTAGCGTTTTTCTTTGTTTTACTAGCAATCTTTGTCGGTGTTGTAAGATTGTTGTTTTCAATTTCAAGATTTAGTTCCCGAGAAAATCTTTGGGATTCTTTGACAACAGAGTGGAGTTTCTTTGAGTTTTCATGCACATTCACCAATTGGATCTTCCAATCGTCAGCATTGTCCAAGCACTGAGAAAGCCCTATAGTGGAAGTCTTATATGAGAGCTCTAACTGTATCAATCCTCTACATCCTTTTACCCCAGGAACATATAACCGGTCTATGTCCGATTTTGGGTGGTGCATCCTGTAACAAGTAAACTTTTTTCTAATTTTGGCGT
The DNA here is from genome assembly GCA_003991215.1 of Morbakka virulenta. Lineage (NCBI taxonomy): Eukaryota > Metazoa > Cnidaria > Cubozoa > Carybdeida > Carukiidae > Morbakka > Morbakka virulenta. The sequence goes on from RDPX01000564.1 coordinate 38,232, forward strand.
CTGGTCTTTGGAGATCACTTTGGTTCCAATTGATGACGTTAAAACGATGTTACTACTGGTATCGCTAGGGTGTTGATTGCTGTTATTCTATTTTTTGAGTTCAATTCTGTTTTCAAGATCGATCTAACTCTACGTATACATTCTTTTCTGACCTTTTCTTTGATTTGTGAGTGTTGTATTCCATCTCCTTCGTTGACTCCCAGGTATTTGTACGCCCCCTCTTGGTCGAGTTCCATGATAACTGTGTCGCCATTAAGTTCAATGTTGTTGGTGTTAACTAACTTTCTGCGCTTAAATGTGGCTTTTGCACGTTTGTCCAACCCAAATTCCATTCCTATGTCATCACTAAATGCTTTTACTGTTTTCAACAGTCCTTCAAATTCTCCATCATTACAAGCATAAAGTTTCAGATCATCCATGTAAAAGCGATGATATATTGTACTTCCATTAATTTTATATCCATAAGCTGTTTCGTTCAATAGTCGAGATAAAGGTATCAGCGCCATACAAAATAGCAGGGGAGATAGAGAGTCACCCTGAAAAATTCCACTTTTGATTCGCATACCAAGGCAAGATAAGACATCATTAGAGTGAGAAAGAAGAAGATTGGTTTCCCATAGTTTCATAGATGTTTTAAGAAAATTAATAAGGGTAGGGGATACTTCGAACAGTTCAAGACAACGCAATATCCACGAGTGAGGTACACTGTCAAAGGCTTTCTTATAATCGATCCATGCAGTACTCAAGTTTCGATGTTTTGATTTCACACTTTCCAATATCATTTTATTTATAAGAAGATGGCCTTTGCAGTCATAGGAACCTTTCTTGTAGCCCTTTTGCTCTATCGGAAAAATGTTATTTTCCTCCATGTGTGTATATGTTCTTTCAGATAATGTAGATGTCAACAACTTATAGGAGGTCGATAAGCAAGTAATGGGACGGTAGTTTTTTGGGTTTGCAATGTCATTACTTTTTACAAGTAAATAGGTAGTGCCTTGATATTTAATTTTTAATTTATTATTATTATTATTATTATTATTATTATTATTATTATTATTATTATTTTGTTTTCCATTTTTCTCGGTAGATCTTCCATCCGGTGCTAACCTAAAAGCAGATAACAACCAGTTATCAAAGGTTTTAGGTCTTCTTTTCTTCTCTGCTCTCAAATTGAGAGCACTTTCCTTAAAATCCTTGCAGTTCCCAATAGTGCTGTTTTCTGTATTATTTCTAATGTAGCATCGCCCGTTAACTTTTCCAGGTGTTTCCTACAATCCTTAGATACCGCTCCCAGTGCTCCAATTACAACAGGTATAACTTTAGCCTTTCTAAGATTCCACA
>RDPX01000564.1:60861-87340 GCA_003991215.1 Morbakka virulenta
TTTTATGTCTTGTTCTCATTTCATTTCGGGGTGCATTCTAACCTTACTGCCAAGGGGCTGAGTATTCCGCGCCATTTACCATCTGGTACTTCGAACACATCGCGGATCGTGGACAGACTCAACTCCGCCGGACGTCAACCCGGTATTTTAAGGCCTCGGAGTAGTCTAACAGGTGCTACACCTTGCCCAAGGGTGACCTGGAGGTAGTTGTGGCAAAGGTTAACCTCATTTGCCCACGTCGAAACTCCACAACCGGATGCAGTTTATCGTCATACCCAGGACAACTATTATTATTATTATTATTATTATTATTATTATTATTATTATTATTATTATTATTATCTTCGTTTTCTTTTCAGGAAAGCAAGAGAAGATTTAGAAGCAAAAACTATGCAGCTTGCTGAAGTCTTGGCAGACTACGGCGATGTTGTGCCAAGGAGAGACTATGAAAAGCTAGAATATGATTACAAGGTAACAATTTTTTGTTATTTTACAAGTCAGAATTTATAGGATTTTCTCACTTAATTTACTTTAAAGGCTATTTTGGCCTCATTCAATTTTCCATTCAATGGTTAGTAATTCGAATTACCTCTGGTAGCAACATAAAAATATGAATTGAAAAATCCTTCACTTTTGTGAAGGTGTCATTTATTCTTGTTTTGACACAGGACAGTAGTTGAAGTTCAAGCTTGGTTTAAAATTTTACACGATTGATTCCACTGGCTCTATAAAAACTGGTATACCACAGTGCCAGTGCTTGTTTTAGGCCCGCAAGTAACAGTTTGGAAATGTTAACAAATAGGAAAAATATTTTGAACCAATTAACTTGGGTTTTTGGAGATAATTCTCGTCAAATGAAATTCTATTTGAACGGAACTTCTCGATTTTTTTAAAAAACGTTTTTACGTTGTATTATTATTTACACAGTTCCTCTAGTACGTTTAAACATTTTTTCACTTCAATTCATCGAGTTGTGTTTCAATTTTTCAATCCAAAAACTCAATATTGATTTTCTATTATTTTTTCCAGCTTTAACGACATGTTTTTGTGAACTGTTTGTTTTTGTTCATGAAATGTTTTTGAAAGTAGAAAAAACTAGTGATATCTTTGTTTGATTATACGTTGCAAATGTGATTACATAAGTAGAAATTGAATGCAAACTAATAGCGTATGAACAGAAACTATGAATTTTTCTTTACAGGTTCTATTTTAGAGTTTGAAATACTGCATTTTTTCTGTATAACAACCCAGCTCATTAAGAACTTTAAATAGAAATGTTCGTTAAAAATTGAAAATTAGTTAGGTTGAAGAGAACTGGAATCAAATCGAATGAATCATTTTCCTTCTAAGTTCTTACTTTATTCATATGAGATATAATAATAACGATGTTAACATTTCTGTAGATTTTGCTTAAATTTTGCAACTTTTAATTGGTGTATTTTAACATTCACATGGTATCTGATAGAGCCCTCACTTGCTTGCATATTTTACAACCAATGATTGTAATTTTGTTACATGTACTGTACATGCAGTTATTAGTCTTTGCCCAAGCACTGTATTACAGGTTTTTGGAATAACTATTTTGTTTTTTATTTTCATTAAAGAATATCCAACAGGAAACATCTACAATGAAAGAAGATTGCGACACCCTTATGAAAGATCACAGGTAACATGTGACCGCCATGCCTATGGCCTTTGTCATTTTTACGGTACTTGTTTCATATATATCGCCATTAATTACTAGCATTGCTCCTGCTGTCGACTCTAGATATGTTTCATTTTGAATAAAGAAGTATTTTATTTCTAGCAAGACAATATTAACGTACCCTGGAGTATATTTGTAAAGTTTATGAATAGCGTGGTTAGACCTTGTGTCAACTTTGTTTTCCGTTAAGGTCCTTTTTTCACCATTTTATGAGCTGAGACGGTCTCCTTCTAAGATACCTCATTGGAGCAGTGAGGGATTTAATGGTCAGATCCCCTTCCTGGTGCAACCTGTGGGTTTTTTTAAGATTTCAAAGCTTCCACTTTAGAGGAACCAGAACCCGAAAACTCTTGTTTATCCACCGTGCAAGGAAAACACCCCTCGATAAATAACCTGAAAACGAGGAACCAATTAACTTAGAAGAGGATCTCTTCAGGTCATCGACACAGGTCACCATCCACTTTGGTGCAATTTGTGTTTTTCTTAATAAGTCCTTCTCCAAATAATTGCTACACTTTTCCTGACACTCATTTTCTATGGGTATGAGTTGCTTCTGAGTTTAATGGGAAGTAGTTCGTCTATGAGACGCACAGGCCTGTGTAAGTAGATCTGGATTATATATCCAATGCTAAACATCCGAGGGTGCCATGGCAAAATCAGTTGGAGCAGAGGTTACAGGAACTATAGTGCTAATAACGTATTGTTAAATTGCTCAGTTGGTAGAGCAGATGCCCATGGAAGGAAAATTGCTTTTAACCACAAAGAGAAACATTGTGATGTTTATAGATGAGTTTTGAAACCAACTGATTAAAAAAAAAGTAAGTACTGATTGTTTTAATTATATTTTTTCTCTTGTAGCGCTCTTATTGAAGTTCACAAACGAGTTCTTGAGCAAAGAGACCAATACTTCTCCGACTGTGAACAGCTTCGACGAAGTGGAACTCCCAGGTACATGAATTGGTCTAATTTGTAAAATGAGGTTTTGAAATTATTGTAATCAAGCGCATTTATGTGCTGCAAACCTTAATCTATTATTTAGCCCTTTTTTTGTTTGTGCTCTATCAATTGTAACCTTTTGTGGTTGTAAGGTTTTCCCCACAAAGTGACTGAACACTACGTGCATTTTAATTAAAACACATGATGCTGTTGGATGTAGCACCACATCTGATAAAACCGCTCTTGTGCAATGCCATACAGACATTCGCAGCTGTACTGAAAAAGGACTACGTTAATAGCAGTTGTTCATATGTAAAATCTGAACGATTACCTCGGATAAAATTTCACCGCCTTCATAAGGAGCATATGCTATATAGATAGGTAGCTCTAACACGATAACTTGACCCCGGGTAGTTACAATAGGAGTTGAAATAAGAAAAATTCAAAGAACTAAATTGTAAAGTGTAGGGGTCAAATGCCAATCCAGCTTGCGTTGTTAAAATTTTCAACTTTATAGCTATTTGGCATAATAATTATTTGATATAACAAATAAATCGCCTTTTGATTACGTACCACAGCGAATATTTGATATCACATTCATTACACATTACAATTTGAGCATTAAAATCATCAACGAACGTGATTACTTTGCATTTTGTATAAAATACCACTGTTTTTACTGGTTCTTCTTCTTACTAATTTGGCTAACGCCATGTATAGACTTATTTGAGGTTTTTTATTTGTATTTTCTTTTTGAAATTTAGGCCAAGCTGGAGTAAATGTGGAAAGTATATTGAAGGAGGACCGGAAAGATGGGATGCCATTAGTCGAGATAAAAGTAGCGAATATTTAGTTGATGTATTGCTCTCAGAAATAACTGGCCAGGATATCGCCATTATTCAAGCTGGTGCTGGAAGTGAAGTCGAATACTTTGAAGGTCTTGTAAGTGTACCAATTTTTACTTTTTAAAGCCTAGTCTGAAGTCTTACGTTGGCCGTGTTTGCCCCAGTACCCCAACCGAGAATTCAAGCACGCAGTTAAGATAAAGCATAATACGATATTCTGTTCCATACCTTCCAATAATGTGCTCAAAAATGTTGTATTAATTCGATAGTGTTGAGGGGATGTCAGCATACCTTTTGGCGAAACATTGTGAAGTATAAGGGAAAAAAGAGTTTCCTATACTTTGTCGAAGGCAATCAAGATGTTGTCGGAAGAACACAGGGTAATCATAGGGTAAAACAGAAGAGGGTAATCTGGAAAGACCTGGATCATATTAATGCTCAATTTGCTGCGAGCAGAAAAAGGGAAGGAATAGATAATGTAACGAGAACATTGCTTTAAAAATATCAATATCATATTTTTCCTATCTGTTCTAGGACTCTGGTTGATACCTTGTAGACAAAAAATGGTACATCGAAATCGTACAGCAAAAGAAATTACAATAACAATAGCAATACTAATGATGGTAATTATTATAATAATAACATTGGGAAGAAGAGGACGACGTACAAAATAAGAAAAGGAAGTAGAAATTAGAGAATTAAAAAATGCAACGTAATAAATAGATTTGTTGGTATCAAAGAAGAGTGAAATTACTCATAATATAAATTGGTAAAGATTGGAAAAGTAGAAGTCAAGAGGGCAAACTTTGACATTTATAGGATTTGATAGGAAGTAGAGCTACTAGTAGAAGCATGTCTGTTTGGCTTGAAAGGAAAATAGGAAAAGTATTGGATTTTTCTTTTAATAATACAGTTTTGGGAGCCCACACATAAATGAAATTGATTTTCAGGATAAGACTTGCTTGTTTTTATGAAAATTAAAGAACCCTATGTAATCCTGACATTGTAATTAACAGGCCAGAAAACAGATTTGATTTAGTGATACTAAACGAAAAAGACTGCCGTCAACAACACTGAGATATTAATGATGCCAAAAATTTCAGATGCTTAGTCTGATTAGAGATTATGACCACAGTTCTCAAAGAGCTTTAGTGGAAAGTAAGGTAATTACTATCTCCCCTGGTGTTGTTTACCCCTTTGTGAAAGAAATAGTGGTACACTATGTTTCTACTAACGTGGTCTTTCTATAATGGACAATAGACCACCGACAGGACCTAAACGTCACACATTGATACACATTAAATATGGCTTTAAGTTTTCTGTTTATAATGTGTAGCCAAACATAATACTATCTAAAATCTCCGTAAAAATTAGAAGTAAATTTTTTATTTATTTCGGTGTACTTTAAATTACATAAGGAACAAAAGCCAGGCAGCTCCAGATTCCCTTCTTACATTTAGATGCAATGACCACGAGACCTTATTAAATTAGTAGATTTAAACAGAAAGTGAAAATATATCTCTATATATTTCTTTAAAATGTAAAATAATGCCAGTGACCTTGATAAAACCCTGTTTTGAAGTATATTATCTAGCCTACTTTGTGTTTAACTCTTGCTCTATTTGATCTGAAATTATTATTTGTAGCTTATATAGGTGTCCTTGTTTTTGACTACGGATAACACAACTTCTAAAAAATGTTTCTTTCTGCTCACTCTTGTTTGTTTTGGGTTGCGTATGGATCCTGTGCGTGTTTTTTGAAAATCTGGTATAATTTGAAAGCCGTACTTTTTCTCTCCATTAATATGCTGGTAGCTTATGATTCAATTTTACGGAGTTTATTGATGGATCTCTCACCCAATAAAAAACGAGATATTGAGGACTGGTGCCTTTACAGGGATTTTTTTCCGTGTTTATTTTTCCGCGACCATTATTCTGTACTTTTTTTTTAATTATCACATTTTCACATCTTTTTAAATACATTTATTCACTATGCAAGATGGAAGTGAACCCTAATCATTACTTGGTTTTCGAAATGAATAAGACAGTAGACAGATTCATTTTTGTTTTGTTAGACATAATTAGGTACGATATGTTTAATATTTGTATTTAATTGTATAATCTGCGTATACACTGAAACATGGCATAAGTCAGGCTCAGATAATATTTTCTTTCGACAAGCGCATTCGTATTTTTCAATCAAGCCTCCTCCATGGATATGGAACTAAATTTGTTGTTGCTGCTGCTGTTGTGAGGAAAGGGGAGGACATTGACCATTCTTCATATGTCAATTAAACAGCAAATGTGATATAACTGAAAACCTCTCCTTTATAGTATTTTATCTCCAGAAAAAGAGATAAAATTATGAATTAACTATAAAATAAATGGAAGCGAGCAAGAAGAATTAAAGAAGCAAAATTTGCTCAGTCATTGCATATTTAAACAACGGAGAAGGAGGAGTATGTGGGGGTCACAATAAAATAGCTGTCGCAACAACAACAGGAACTTTCAATGGTCATTTCTCGAAAACTCAAAAACATTGAGAAGACCATTCCAACCAGGACAAATAACTTCCACTAGTTGTCGAGGACCACAGCCAGCTAATAGCACGCTCTTGTTAAGAATGACTGCGATAGAAACAGACTCTTCAATACCTTAAAAGTAGTAGTCTTTATATCTGAACAAATCTACTTAGCTTTGGGGATTTTCTGCTTGCACTTCCCTCTTAACTATCATAAAGAAGTCCTTTAAAGATAATGTTCTACTACTTAAACAGAGATCTAATTTTGCTTTTATTGTAAACCAGCCTATTTTTTGAGACAGTGTTTTACATAACGAACATGAAATTTGCAGTCCGTCGGACTTGTTTAGTGGCCCACATTAACGGGACTGTGACGCTGACATTTAAAAAACACTGTAATCGACAATTTTTGCTACGTGGACTTTGTTCTGTGCCCATTGTTGCGTTCAACAGATTAGACTGCTGTTTGTAAAGACATACCTACTAATATAGCCCTTGCATTCATAATTGCCCTCTTTTTTTACTTCAAGGGAATAGGACAGGAGGTCCCGGCTCCTTTACGATGGGAAGGGAAAATACAAAACAGAAGAATTAGTAAAAGAGATACTCTTTTGCTTATAAGGGATATTTGGAATTCACGATTATCAGAACTGAAACTGTCGTCACAAGAGGTAAGGCATTGAATTGGACTATTACCACATTTATGAAACATTTATATACCTTAAATTCTTGTTTTTAAGTCCAAGGCTTAACTAAAAAACAAGGAAGAATATGGTAAGCTTTTCCACGATTTTGCTTATATACCGTTAGAAAAAAGGATAAAAAGAGAGAATGTCAATGTTTTAGATAAATGCTTTTTCTTTCCGTAAATCATGTAAGTATAAAATTCAGTTTGCTAATTTATCGGAGGAAAAATTCTGATTCAGTGGAAAGTCATTTTCAGCTTTTCCTTCCTCAAAGCTTTCTCCATTAGTACTACGTTTATTATCGACTACGAGATGGGATTTCTTCTTAAGATTCAGTATTTCGTAGCCTTTCAACCGAATTCTTATTAACACCTTTGTTTTTGTAAGCTTTATTATCATCCAAAACAAATGGAAGTGGCTTTAGAGCCATATTTTCGATACCATGAAGTGGATAAGTTCCTCATTTTGACATTGAAACATTCAACCTGTGACAAATTCAACAGGAGCGCTCACACGTTTATGAGTTTTCCCTCGCAAAAATTTGCATTTTTTTAAAAAAAATCGTTGAATCATTTTTCTTTATGAACTTCTGATCTTTTCCAGGGCAAAGTTCATTTATCATAATAAATGAACAATAAAGTATCAAAGATTTATACTTTGATCTTCTTTTCTTGGCAGTAAGAATTCGTCGTGTTACTTTTGTTCTCTGAAGAAGGGATTCTTTCTTCCAAACAGCTTTGCTTTAGTGGACGTCCTCAACTTGCTGATCTTGTCTTCATCCATTTAGCAGCTGGCAACCTAGCTGTAGTTTTATTTTATGTTTCTTTTATTGTAATAACGTTGAACAACAGCTAGAATTTTCTCTCTTGAATAAGGTTTACGCTTGGTTACAGTCGCAATGCTTGTTTTCCCTTTTAACTACGCTTGACAGGAATGGCCCTTTTGTTACTTGTACAGTAGATTGGGTGTTAAAAAATTAATGAATTCGAATTCGAATTTTACACAGAACTTGAATGCGAAAGCATATTTTTGTGTTTATTAAATCAACCAAGAATTAAAGAACATCTTGCTTGGCAGTATAAGTATACTTTTGGCAAAGAACTGAATGTCTTAGAGGGATTGCTAAATAACACAGAAAAAAAAAAGTTCAAAGAAAAACAAGTGTAGGACATGTATCTACATATATTTGACTCTTGGTTAACATCGGCCAATTGGAAATCATGGTGCGCATCAATTAGGACGAATGCAGAAAAAAATAGCAACAGACTATCACCAATCATGCATTATAAAATATGTGTAACAACGATTTTTACTGCGCTATATGTATTTGTGAAGCAAAGAAAACATTCCAACTTGGCCAAAATCCCCACCTTTTGACATCATGTTGAACTCTATGCATATGGAGTAAGTCGCCAGCAGAACACAGACTTAATTTTCAAGACATTAATAACACATTCCGAAGAACACAGAGGCAAGAGTATTGCGAGTATTCTTTAGGGAGAGATTTTATTGTAACAGCTAAAAGAAAACATACTTTACTCTTGTAACACATTCTCTTACTATCAATTTGTATTTTACCTATTAAAGGTTACTGTAGAGGTCGGAAGGAAAAAGTCAGTCCATATGATGCCCCGTCAATGTTAATTTTTTTCATTCATTTTTGTATTTTTATTTTGGTTTTCTGTAGAATGACGACAAAAAAGAAGAGGAGTTTCCAGATTTTGTTAGTCGATACATGAAAGGTCGATACGGATCTGAAGAGCTGGCTGCTGAATGGGCGTATAATCTTCATGATGCTTGCCAGCGCTACATTCATGATTCTAAAGTAGAAGTTTTTGGCGGTATATTTACAGGGAAGGTTAGTGTTTATGAACATGCTTTTTCATCTCAACCATCACCTAAGTATGGATTTTTTTGTGTTTATATTTTTCATGTGACCTGTATAATCTATGTAGAATATTGGAACCACCAAAAAGGCCTTTCAAACTGAACTTGGTGCCTGCCACTGAAATATCCATTACAATTTTACCGGATTTCGGTGGTTTAAGAGACTTGATGATAAGACAGCAGTATACAAATCGTGAAACACTGCGATACTGTTGAATAAAGTAGTGATACTGAGGTGCTCAATGTTTGGTCATACTCATCATTACATTCTAACTTCCAAAACAGCTAAATGTGCTGTTGGTGGTTGTAGCAAATAAAATAGTTAGCTGGAGAGGACATCCTCTCAACCTGCTAACCGTTCTGCTAGCTGGCCTCATCCGGTTGCAAGAAACACTGAAGAGCTCTTGCTATTGGTCAAAGACAAGATAATGTTGTTTTAAATGAGAACAGACTCAATGCAGCTATGTCTTTTTTTTTTCAGGCATTTTGTACTGGAGAAGCCACTGTAACTCCAATATGCAGAGTCGAGATAGCAGCAACACATCCGTTATGTATCTTCTATTTAATTGATAAGTCACAACCGATGCTGTACACAACTGAAAGAAGAAAAAATGTATATAAAAGCTTAATTGTCCATTTGCCATGATGAGGTCGAAATACGGAAAAAATATAATTTGAATTAATGCTACTAAAAGGTTTTCAAGAAGGGCCATAGTGATCATTTGCTGTATTTCTTTGGTGTTTAGTTTCTTGAAAATGAAATTAATAGTTCAGATGTTTTCCTCTGGTCCCACTTGTTATAGCCGACTAATTTGTATATGTTGGTTTCTATAAGGGTTCCAACCTGATAGAAGAAAATTTCCTATCTTTTTGAACCCTAATTCTAATGTCAAACTTACTTTAAAAACTCGAAGTAAAATTATTTATTTATTCAATTTTTACTTTTGACCTTAGTTTAAACATTTTTGATATTTGAAATGTGATTTCATTTCCAGTATAATCGAAAAGGTAAATTCAAGTTTGAATTCTGGTGGAATCTTTATTATATTCTCAATTTTGATTTTCATTCCAATTAAAATTTGGAACATCCTTGTTGCAGCTTGTCTTGTTTACCATCATCTATTTATTTAAAACTTGCCATATGATGTCATTCTGTTAACACTTACTACTTTGATTTTAATTTGTATTTTTTTCTTCCTCTCTCGTCTTCTTAGCGTTCATTTTGTTGATGTGGCCTCTTTCTTTTCAAGATGATCATTTGTCCCTTCCATGAAAGATAATTTTAATACAGGTCTTTGAATTTTTCTCATTTTCACTTTATCGTTGTTATTTTTGGGGGAATTAACAATCTTTTCCCCAATGTTTGTCTTCAGCTTGAAGAAGAGGTTTATCATGACATCATAGCAGTTTATGATGACCTTGCAGCTGCTTTTGCTACTGAAGATAAAGCGAGCAAGGTAAGGAGTTAATTGTCGTTTTGCCCCGAGTTTTCAATTTGACAATCACGAGGACAGGGGTGCTTGTATTAGTTTCTTCTCATTGTTTGCAGTTTTTTAAGGTTTCTGGTATATTACCTATTGCCTACTATGGTACTTTTACATTTCTTACACTTACGGTGGATAAAATATATTAGTAGTTTGCTTGCCAACATTTATATTTCAAGAAGACAGTACTAGGAAGGAGCCTGTCGTATTCATTGATCTCTGCCGTATAATGATCCAGTGTTTCGATCACCTGGCTTTCCATTTGAGAGTTTGAAGAACCAACTTACGCATTTATTCCAAAGGATGCTGAAACTGAAACCTTGGACCAAGAAAGATGAATGGAACGCTTCAAAAGGAGTAAGAGACAGGTTGCACGCCCGAGCGCACAAACACAAGTACACTTTTAAAAAATTATATGGTTGTATCGAGCACGCTACCTAAGCTAAGATTCCAAACAACAGAGTACATCGATATGTTGTTACATGTTGTTATCTATTGCTTAGTAGGGATATAACATTTGTTATTGTGTTAGGCCCAAACACTAAAATCTAATTTTATTCAAGGTGACCTTTTCCCCCTGGGGAAACGAAAATCTACTGGCAGATTACTTCAAATTTAATGGTTTAAATCACTGCCCCGTAATAGTTAAACTGTTTGTTTTTGCCCTTTTGGTGTCAACAGTCCTTAGTTTGAATCTCCTCAGTTCCTCTTAAGGCTATTGTGGTGCTGCTGTAGCTTTGGAGCAATTTGTACCCTGTTTGTGTCTTCAGAGTATGTATAGATTGCTGTAGACATTCACAATCTTATTCTCACCAAACCGTGTGCCACTTCTCTTTGTCATATTATATAGTTTTTATTTCTCAACTCTTTTCATTTTGTTTTCAAGGGTGTTATATCAAAGAGTGACTTAAAACGGATTTTGTTGGAGTATTTTCCAAAAAAAAACAAGGAAGCGATTGAGTCTCTTGTATCGGCAGGGGAAAGTGAAAACAAGGCACAGGATGACGGAATTAACTATGTATCATTGTTATCAGAGGTAATGATTGTTAGAAGGGTTTTTGTTTACAATATTTTTCAGTTTATTAACTGTTGGTGGTGTTTTTTAACTTTTATAATGGTTTTTAAGATACAAACATTGCAGTAAAAATGAATAAGTACAAACCGACCTAAATAACACAAAACTTTTAGGTTACATTTCTCTATAACCGGTCAAGGCAGTAACTTCAGAATCGTAATTAATAGTCAAATTGTTCATGCTAAGATTAATCTGACTGGATAAATTTCAGTCCTTAAAGCAGTAAAGTACAAAACAGGATATTTTGACGAGCTGGATCTTTATCAAGTAAATAAGATTAAAATTTGAAGTCGTATCTTATGTCATACTCTTTCAAAGATCGAAAGGTGCTCGGTTAGATAGATTTTACTTTCCTTAAGTTTGTAAGATTCTTCTCTGTAAATATTAGATACGTGCTATTTTTCTCCATACATAGAATGGAATTGGAATTGCCATTTTTCGAACTGCCAGAGACCATAAAACAGTGGCTAATTTTATAATTTTAATCATAAGAACATAGGATTTGCGTATCTAGCATCACAATTACACCGAAATACCTTAAAAGCTACACTTTTTTTTGCCAGGCAAAATATTTTTTACTAGTTTGCTTACGAACTTACAAACAGGGGTAACATTAAAGATAAATACTAGCTTTCATAACGCCAGCAGGGTTAAACATTGTGTTATGGTCACAACGATGGGAAGCTTTCAGTATGATGACTAAGAAACGTTAGCGGAAAAGGATTGGAAAAGATCTAACATAGGAAGTACCCTGGAATACTAACCATACGAATGCAATGAGAGTTTGCAAAGGTTGATTTTGCAGGACCCGATTCTAACCACCGATGCAGCCTAAGATACAGAAATTACTAACACATGAAAATGGAATCTCCTGACAAATGTTCAATCAAGTGGAATCTGTACAATTTCAATCGCACTTATTGAAGAAATATTCTTTGTTTTTATCATCACTGAGTGGATTACTGATTTTAATGTTGCTCCAACTATAGCCATAATAAATTACTATTTTATTTCAGACTGATGATGGACAACAAGGAGTATTTATGAGCAGGATATCCGAACAGATGCAGTCGGAAAAATTGTTTGTCATAAAACAAATGGAAGACCTTCTGCAAGGGAAAGGGTGAGAGATTTTTTTTCTTAGCAGACAATCCTGTGTAACAAAAACAGATTTGTAGGTCTTTGTAGGTCAGAATTAGACACTTCTGACTGTATGCTGCATGCTGCTTGTCATAGACTGTTACGGCGCAGTCTATTTTCCGCACTAAACAGCTTCGGTTGTATAGTCTTGTTCTCGCAATAAGGATGCTCTGAAACAGCAGCAGGCAAAAGAAGAAGCTTTGAGGCAACAAGGAAAGCCTGCTGAATATCACTTTCTTTGTTTCTCGACGAAATTAAACTTCTATGGCCCGAACAGTGAAATGATATAGGAAAAAACTGCTGCCCCTCTTCTGCAACAAGATACTCAAATTCCGATTATGATAATTTCTGCCCTCTGTACCTTGTATTTGCTTCAAAGCTGTTGTAGGTATTACATTTAGGATTAGTAAAACTAGCATTTTAAGCAACCGCTTTTTAAAACTCTTCTTTCTTTCTTTTTAGGTTAATATCTCCAGCTGATGCAAAGGAAACATTTAAAGCTGTGTTGACTGACATAAATGACACAAAATGTTTGAAATATATATCAAAAGGCTTTGGAGTATCACAAGACAAATTGAAGCCAACGCTTCAAATTGAGCTTGCCATTTTTATTGCAAACCTTAAAGGTGGAAGCTTAAGCTTATGAAGTCTTTTTGTTATGTGTTAACACATGGGTGTATGAATAGGAAATACGAAATGGAATTGTCAACCTTTTTTGTTGTGTAAACTTGTAATTAAGTCATATTAATTACTGCCTGCTATATTTTTTTAATTGTATATATGTCCGACGGATAACGCTTCACAGAATGACTCAAGATTTTTTTGTAGCACGTTAAATTTAGTTTCTGCTATGTATATAATTATTATTATTGCTTTTTTCTTTTATTTTGTGTAATACACCAACGCAACAATTTTTTTGCGTTGGTGTAAAAAGCTTGTCTAAACGACGATCTCATTTAAGTTGAGAACAGGAATTGTAAATATCTAGTAAAAATTGTCGTCAGATAATTCCTTGCCACATTATTTTTGTAATAAATTTTGATTTGGTTGTTCTATGACAGTTGAAGATTTGAAAAACTATTGAAAACTACGTGGTTTGAATATCACTGGGGAAAAGTAGAACTAGTTTCTAGAGTCTTGGCAGCAAGTAAAAAGCAGTGGCCTACTACTTTATTAACTCTCTTTGGTCCTCTCCATCATCCTATCAAATGCAAATATGGCCACATTATATCAAGAACAATAGAAATAGAGCTATAGATGTAAGAGCTTTATCATGTCACGAGTCGTAAGCTTTTTCTAAGCTGCGTTTCGAGAGGTTCTACTCCCATCGTCATGGGAGAAGTATCTCTCGAAATCTAGCTTAGAAAAAGCTTACGGCACATGACATGATAAAGCTCTTACACTCATGGCTTCCTTTGAATCCATAAAGTTCAGAATTTTTAGGATGAATCGATTTATTGAAGAAAAGTCAGTGTAAAATTTTTTTTTGATAAATACACTTATCAACAGGATACTGTTCCTGTTGTTGCACAATACCAAAGGTGTGATCAAAAAAATCCATCGCGGGAAAAGATATCTCCTTGCTGCATTTTAATTTTGTTATTTTCTGTGCCTGCTTTACATTCCCTTTCACTATCAATAATGTATTTTTCCACTAAATTCAACTTTCTTTTTCGTGTGGTGAGTCGTTCCCTAAACAATTTCTTTCTGTTTTGTTGGTTTTTTTGCTTAAAACCTGATAACCTAAATTTAATGTAAGAAAAACACTCTATCACTATTACAGGATATCCACTTCATTTTGTTTTTACTTTCTCGTTTCATCGATACAAGTTACCCTTTCTTTGCTTCTGAATTGACCAGGAAAGAAGAAGAGCATGAATAGTATTGGTTGACGAGGACACTCTTGATGTGGAATATTATATTGTACATAATTCATTTTCCCACCTGCTTTGTTTGTAAGTACTATTTGTACAAGATACCAGAGCCCCAGTTGCCCTTTACCATTTATTAGAATTCTTTTGATAAACTTTGCGTGAATACGTTTTAATTAGGTAACTACCTGCACCTCAATAAGAACACCGACTTTCTCGACGACTCAGTTTTGTTTATCCCTCATCAAAACGCGAGAAAAAACAAAATGGCAGCCAAGGATGTCGGATTGTTGTATTTTTTATCACCTACGTATTGCATTGTAATCTTATCAAGGTGGGGGATCTTGTGCCCCGGGAATCCTGGGAGCCCTGTCGGCGTAGGCATACCTCTTGTTGGAATTAAATTTCCTGGATTGGATTCATGTGAAGGTTGGACAACGACCACAACTGGTCTTCCATACTGGGGTTTAGGCACAGAGCCAACAACCTTGGCTTCTGAAAACTACCATTAATTACAGAAACTGCAAAAGAACCCTGAATCAACCACTAAGGATTCCGACGAGGACTTCGACTACTTATGGGCGCCATGACAGCCCCAACCGGGAAGCCAGAGGTTTGACCAAATACAGCATGAAACTTTCACATCATATTTTAAATTTCAAAAACAGCTTAAAGAGTTCAGCAGAGATCATTTGGATAACCTAATGCTGAGCGAGCGTAGATTGAATGATTAAGTGCTCAAAAGTAACGACTGCAGGTTATTCTAGTCACTTTTTTGAAAAGGACGAAATAACATTATTAGTGTAGCCCTTATCATGTCCAAGACTAGAGAAGATCATTTTATGAACCCCCAACCTCTGAGATCAACTGTAAAACAACGCAGTTTTAGAGAGCAAAGAAAGAAATGACCGATTAGCTATTATTTTGGGTAAAAAAGAAAGTAATCGAGGATTGATCTGCTTTTTTCTATATATCTCTGGCAGAAAAGGTGAGCAAATTGTAGCAACAGTCAGTGAGAGGGTGGCGAGGTTTTCCAGTTTCCTTAGGCAAGCTAATTCAACTGAATATGCAAGATCTAAAATTATTGGCAAATACCAAACACGTCCGTTTTGCTAGCTTTGGTATTTACATATAAGACAAAGGTAAAAGAAAGAGGAAAAGCCCCTGTTCACAAGACAGTCATTGATTACTTCTCTAATTCGGCAAAAGCTGCGTACGCTGTGCATTGAATTTTGATCTTAAGGTTGAGACAATCCAATTTCAGTTCTTTTTTCGTATAACCTTTTTCAAAAACCAAGAAGAAGAACCTCCTTTAACACATTCTTTTCTATTTATCTGCTGAAAAGGTCGGCATCTCAACCCTTTATCGATACGTAATTTTTACATGTGCTAGTCCCTATTTAACGCCTGGATTTGGTTTCCTGTAGAACCAATGCAGTGTATTTCTATTGACATTTAGAATTTCCAAAGTGACCCAACACCTTAAATTTATACAATTAGTGGGTGTGATGATACTTAGTTCGACAAAATATCACACGGAAAAGTTTAACAGATAGCTGTGTGACTTGAGAATGGATGAGAAGCACTACAGAAGATAGCTCTAGTTTTCAGGACACACTTAGATGGGAAAAACAATAACCCAAGAATTTCTTTTTGGAAAAAAAGAAGATATTTGCCGAGTCACTATGAAAATATATGTTATAAGTCAAAATAAAGAAATGGGGATCAAAGTGGTTAAAGATTATTGAAGGATGGTACAGTACACATCAATCCGTTACAACATTTATTGGGTACTTTTGACAGACAATAAGACAGTAAAATTACCATCGTAATCTTATACACAATTCTATTGTATAATCATGAAATTACAATTTATTATTAAAAATGTAGTTAGCCTGTCTAAATTTCTTAACAATACAAAAGGTTCTTTACTCTCTTTGGTTGTGGGACAACTAATATCAATTTATTCACCACAGGTGATAGGCTTTTGACTGTAAAAGGAAGTCTGCTTGGAGCAATCTTGTTTACAAATCAGTAGAATTTATATTTGAAAATTTTCTTAATACTGAAAATTAATAAGTAGCATGCAGCAAACTGCTACTATAATTGATCACTAAATTTAATCTACTTTCGTCAGCAATAATCACAAGTCTCGGTAAGCTAAGTGTACTAGACAGGTTCAAAAAACTATTGATCTTCTTTTCAAACATTTATTGAACAAAAAAGCAGCAAGAAGTCAATATATCGGTGGCAAAGCCAAAAACGTTACTGAATTAACTCAAAACGAATTTCTAAATAACTAAGACCATGGCTATTCCTTCACTCCAGAAAAATGAACCAGATCAAACTAGTTTTAAAGAGATTTTTCACCGTTCCTTTCAAATGCCAGCCAACTATCACAATAACTCAAAGGTAAACTTTTATTTCATATCTTTTTTGCGGAGTTTCAAAATAAAAACGAAACAAGTTATTACGACATACTTTTTGTAGGAATTAAATCATTGCATTTTTCTTTTTTGATCTCGGTGATTAATTTTTCTTTTTATTTTATTCTGTTATCTTATATTTTTTACATTTTCTTTTCTGTGTTACCTTTTGTTATCTTTGTTGTCCTTTCCAAACTTCTACTTTAACATTATCATTTATTATCAATAACTACCATTTATTATTATTGACTGTTAATTCTTATCACTTATTATCATTTATTTCATTTTGTATTATTTATTATATATATTTTTAATTCAAAGCAGGACATCCTGACGATCAATTCTAAGACATAGGCAACTTTTGTGCACAGCAGAGCTGGTTCCCCTATCGACAATAATAAAGGGGATTAAGGGAAATTGAGATTTATTACTCCATAACCTCAATGAGATTTTCTGATTTTTCCAATTGCCCTAAATTAATCTTCAATTTCCTTTGTCTTTTCTTGTTTACTACCTTACTTTATCTTTTATTATCTTTACCATCAATTCCTCTTTATGGAGAAAACATTAATACCTAATAAGATGTGAATTAATATTTTTATTTTTATTCAATTATTCAAACGTTAAAACTAAACGGCAGCTAAAACAAAACAAAAGCTTGTAAATGTTGTCAAACCTTGATACATTTACATGCAAGTCATTTAAAACACAAGATCGACAAGTAATTTGAAATGTGTGTCTTCTGTAAAGATTCTTTTGACGAAAATAAAAATCTGCAAAAACTCGCTAGTTGTGACTAGAAGAGGACCATTTCTTATTCAAGAATTTTTGCCATACTCGGAGAAAATTTGGAGAGAAGCAAATAACTCGTAAATGTCGTAAACAGGTGGCGTTGATTAAAAATTAGCCTTTTTAAGGTTGAAGTATTTAAGAGGAATTTACCGGCACTCAAAAAGATGCGTTAGGTTTTGAAATTTTCCTTAAACAATGGAATAGAACCTTTAGTTTTTAATGTGTAGATTAAGTCCCAGTATTTTTGCTCATTATATGCTTTTATCATTATGTGTACCAATGTTTGAAAATCTAATTTATTTACTAGCGTACGTTTTTACACAATTTAGATCAAATTTTGGTTGTTATTTTTCCCTCGGACTGTAAGATTAAGGAACACTTTGGAGTCTGAGTGCTTCTCAACATCATATGATTTGAATGTTTTTAAGTCTAAGATTAATTCTTCTGCCTAGGCTTAACCTTGTTCAGTTTTTTATGTTTCTTTTTTCTTTTCTGTCATATCTTCACAGTTCCATATACGTAGTGTCGTTATACCTTGTATGGTTCTTAACCATTAAAAAAGGTAATTTTGAGAAATGTTACTTCTTAGCATTTACTATTTTTACCTGAATTATTCAAAACCTATAAAAGTGTGATTCTTGTTATTTATCATTCTGTATTTAAAATAATGTTTCCAATGAAAGAAAATAGGTTATTGTGGTAACAATCTGTTCCAGCCTTAACGTATAACAATTTGTGAAAGTACCATTTTTCATCATTACGTGATTTTACACAATTTTTTTCAATGTTTGAAATATAACGTTACCGTCAGTATGCAGTTTTATGTGTGATTCTTACAATGTGTGAAGGAAGAGCATATATGGTAACGTATTTTGGGATGTTTCATTCAAATATTTGTAAATAAAGTTGTATTATTCACTATGATTTTCTGTTTTAAGTTTTACAAAAACATAAAAGAATATAATGTTTGAGTGTATTTTAACGCCGGTTAAGCCAATGTGTGGAAGAGTATTATATTGGCTATAATTTATAACAATCTATCATTTCTTAAAACCATATTTGCCCTGCTGGCTTTTATCGTACTTTACGTTCTTCAACGAATAAGAATGCTACTGATGGAGTGACGAAAAAAGTGAAAAAGTGGAAGTTTTGTAGTCATACCCTTTTAAGAGTTGCACTTGAAACTGAAAAAGGAGCTTATGAGCACAGATTTTCATCAGTGAGCTCATGAACAATGATGAATGACCATACAAATAACGTTCAGTTAAAGTTCAAAATAATAATTTGTGATCAAAATCAAATGGTCACTTCTAATATTTCAAAATACTATATCTATGAATCTTGGAGTTCAAAATCATAATTCATTTTAAGTAAAAGAATTTTCCTTAAAATAATACTAAGTACAAATCCTATTGTGATTTTAAGAAGCAGATAGCTGTGTCCATTTTGAAATTTTGATGTAATTCATTAATAATATATCCTTGTGTAATTCCAAAATATTTCAAAACACAATAATGTCAAATGCATGATAGAAATTGAGACAGTGGAAACCCATACTTAATTTCCATAGACAGTAGCACCACTAGTGGACAAAAAATGCAAATGTGGACTCATAACGTGTAACTTGATTGAGCTAGCAAACAAAAAACTGGCTGCTGATACTTCTGTGGAGCTCAGAGCTCTAGCGTAATATCATACAAGTAATATTTTTTGCCAAAAAAGGGTCATGTTGAGAGTTGGCAATGAGATATTCATTGCTCGAGTTCGACAGAATCGGCAAAACTTCCAAGTAACTCGATTAGCACCAGCCACGAGACCCACTCTACTAAACAGAGGAAATCTGCAGTATGACAAGGAAAATAAGTAAAAAAAATAGAGAAATTAAATATAAGAGCTGTAAATGTTTCCTAACAAAATCAGTTGTATTTCTAACAAACTACATTATTATATGTCAATAACAAAATCATTATAATCAGACTCTTGCCATTCTCTTCCTTCTATTACATCACTAATGTCAGTGCTATTAATGACAATTGCATTATTCGAATCAAAATTTTGCCGCTCTGTATCCTTTATTGCACCTTTATTGCTTGAATTAGTGATAGCAAAGCCATGGGAATTGGAATAGTTGTGTTTAGGAATTTCTAATATTCTGCTGCTATTTGTACTTTGGGTGAATAAGTCCCTTGGACCAGGGTCATGGTATTTTGTATCCTTTATTATATTGATAATGTTTGCTTTATTTGTGACAAAACTGCTGGAAACCAAACGATGGCAATCCGTATCCTGTACTATGTCATTATTCTTCAAATTTTTGAAAACAAATTCATCGCAATGAGAAGATCGATATTCTCTTTTATCTATTACTTCACTACTTTTTGTTTTATTCGTAACTATGTTGTTTGAATCAAGGTCAAAGCACTTACTGCTTTTTGCTACTTGGATACTTCTTACATTATCATAACTGACAAAGTCATCAAAACCAGAGTCTCTGTACTCCACATTTCCTGTTTTGTTGCCATTACTTATGCTTGTTTTGTCGTTATTGCTCATGCCACTGATGACAAAATTATTGGAATATATGTTAGTGCCAATCTCTGTTATGTTGCTAGTTTTAGAATTACCGGTGACAGAGCTACTAGGTTTAGAATTTCTCTGTTGCTGGTTTTCTGTTATATCACCAATGTATCTATTATCAATAAGTAAGTCATTGAAATGAGAATTGTCGTTTTCCGCTTCCTCTTTTACTTCTTCAATTTTCGAACTATCAATAACAGAATTTTGGGATCCTTTATAGTTAGGTTCTAAGTCCATGTACAAATTTTCCATTCCTGCAACGCCAGCTTCAAAGTCCATTGGAATAGCTACATGCACAGATACTTCTAAGCCTTCTTCATTTGTTTTTTCAGCTATAGCCTGAAGAGAATTTATGTTTTCACGATTCTTAAAAATTCTTTTGTATGAACGTTGTAACATGATAATACTTTTTGAAACTCCCCGAAATCGTCTTTGAAATTGTCTGGCACTCCTTCTCTTCTCCAAATTTTTACGTCTTTGAAATTCTCTTTTAATATCCATAATATTAATATTAATGGTTTGATTTGCAAAGAGTTTTAGCATGTATTCCATCAGGTAAAAATCTTCAGCAAAGAGGTCGGAGTATAGTGTATTTACTGCTGTATTTAATTGTTTAGTTTGAACGCTTGATAGGAAATTAACAGTTTTTTGTGCAGTTGGTAGAACTTGTTTGTATTTTCTTCTCTTTCTTCCTTTCCTCTTTCTTTGATGTACTTTAGTGTTATCTGTATTTTCTGACTTCCCTTCATTACTATCACTATTACACTTCTCTGTCTCAAGAATTTTCTCTGACTTGGATTCAACTATTGTTTTTTTCTCATCACTTTTTTTCATCTTATTTTCCTCTAATTCTTGTACGATGTTTTGAAACAACCCAGAATGTGGCTGAGTTTCATTTTTTTGCTCGGCAATTTTGTCTGTAACATTATTCTCAAATTTTGTAGTTATTTTGATAGAGACCCGCTTCTTTGACTTTAATTTCTTCTTTAAATATTTAGAAACTCGCTTACCAAAGAGTTTTTCTGTCAATCCTGCGCATACATCAGCCATATCATATTTTCCTTTGACTCCTCGGTATTCTTCAGAAATATTGGAATGGTATTTTTGTATGATACTTATAAAGACATTAACTACAACAAGATACATTACTAATATGAAGAGGAGCAAGAAAGCTAGCATATAGGGTGAATTAGTTCTATATGAGTCATATCGTAATCCACCAAGAAGAAGGCTCAAAAGGGATCTCATGGTTGATGTCATTTTACTGAAGTCCTCAACTTCACCAACAAATTTCAAAAAAGCATATGAACTAAATCCCATAATCCATACCCCAATAAAGGAATAAAAACCACCGAGTTCCACTGCTGCAGAGCCAAGAGTTTTTAATATGATTGTTATCCCTTTTTGAAAACTGAGAAAATGTATAAACTGAAGGACAGCAGATAACTCTAGAACTGACAACATATAAACAATTAGCTCATCAAACACAGCTATTTGATAAAAGCTAATATATCGGAAGTGATCTTCATTGAATTGTTTAAGGCCCTCGCTTAGATATTGTTCTCTCAGGATATAAAATCCTACCATGAAGATACCAGAAACCACAAAAGCAAACTGGTTTAGTGTCCAAATACTAGTAAAATATTTACACCCCAGGCGATATATATTTCCCATTTCTCTTAGGCATGTATAAAGGATGAAAATCAGCGTAATCACCTCACAGACAAAAAATCCCCACTGATATGTGTACAAATAGCGATATAGTTTAAGAATTCCCATATCATGTCTACGTAAAGCTAGTCCATTTGGTAAGAGATCGATTGTCACAATAAGGTAAGCTATGAGATTAATATTTGGATAGTAGACTGTAAATTCTGTAATAAGTGCTCTGGAATACTTGTCAAGCCACTGGTTTTGTTTCAAGTGTTCCAATATCATAAGAGCATTATTTAAATTGCGCCCCATCTCGACCAGATATCCGCCTCCCCTGTAGACAGCTAAATCACCCCATACTGAAATACTGTTGTTTACTTGAGAACCAGTCATGTATTTCCAAGGTGAATGAGTAAATAATAAGGGAAGAGTAAGATTAGCTTTTTCTTCTTTCCAACCAATAAAAGAATCGCTTTGAGCTTCCTTATTCCAGTCATAAAAATCGTTGCATTCAAGTATCACTCCATTAAATTCCTTTGCAACTTTGCAGGAATCTAAAAAGGTATATAAAAATAATGAATCAACAATAATAATAGATAATTAATAAGGTATTAAAAGGAGACAATTTTTCACCAATGCTGTTTAAATTGAGTTTTAACATATTTATAAAATTAGTGGATCAGAAAAAGATCAAATGTGGCGGATACGTTTTTAGTAATAGCCTTTCTTCCAGTACTTGTTTTCAGTTTGCTGACAACATGACCATCGTAAGCACTCTAGAAGCTGATAACCAACAGTTGTTCAACTTGTTTCATAATGGAGAAAATGGGCAAATTTTCAAAAACGAATTGATCCTTTGCGAAATAAAATCTCATTCAACAAGTAAGAAATCTCTGCCGCATCTAACTTTGGAAAGGGAAAGAGCCACTTCCATGAAACTTAGAGAACGATTTTGTTACCTGGGGAGAGAATTAGGTTTTGAAAAATACAATAATTATACCAAGGATACAATCGTGTCCGTATTAGAGAAAATCATAAGTAAGACACATAATCCTCCTACATCATGAACACAAAAATTATCATTACTACGGTTTACAAGTACAACAAGTTACAGTGGCATGTTACAATCTTTCGAAGATACCTGGTTGAAATAGTCATGTGATAGTCTTGTTCTACGATATATTCAGAGGGACTTGACACTTTGTGTCCCCCTCATAAAAAAGTGGGACTCAATCTCACCCTTCCTTTGCACTTGTATCACTGACGAATACGCTGAATATCAAAGGAAAAAACATACGATTCTTGTACGTAGATACTCACAAAACGTCGTCTCAAAAAAAAGAGTAAAAAATGCACACGAATACAACGAAGTTTCTTGTAAGAAATTCAATCGGATTTGTAATTACGATCTTTAGATTTTGAACTGAAATATTTGAACATAATTATAGAGTTACTTGCATAAAAATGTCAACCACTACGTTTCAGCTCTTAGAATAAGGCAGTGAACTATTTGCCCAAAGATCTATTGTTTTTTCAAGGAGACTGATACCGTCTTTGCCAAAAGAGCTGTGGCTTAAAGGTTAGTGCAGCTGCATCGTAACCAAGAGATTCCGGGTTCGATTCCCCCGAGCGGACGAAAAGACCCTGTAACTTTACAAAAGAAAAAGCCTTTGGTTGAAGTCAGGAAGGACATCCGGCCAAGAAATTCCTTACTCTTACTTAGCAACAGATTCGTATGGCGACATAATTCGGTGCTGAACGGAGTTGTCCACCATACTTCATCAATTCTTTCTCCCTCCATAAAACTTTTGATGGACGTCCCTGGCTAAGTAAACACTGACACCTTTTTTACATGTACACAAGGACCGATTTAGTATTGGTGACATCTTTAAAAATGTATTTGATATTGAACTCATTTTTATGGAGTTTTTATCTCTTGGCTTCAAGTCAAAGGATAAGGCTGATTCAAAAACATTTTGAAAATTTAAATTTTGATTATAAAAGAATTCTAACAAAATTACAGAGACAGCTATTAGGTGTTCTTATTACTTATATAATTAAGGAGTAAAAGGTTGGACTTCACCAAGACTTCTGTTTGTATAAATGTAAGCCTATTTAATTCTTCCGTTCTGTACTTAAGAAAATAGGGTGAGAAATTGCAGTGAAATGTTTGAATTAATATAGATGATGTTTAAAAATTATTATTATTATTTGGTTTTACTTTTCTCTCTGGCTGTATATAATCCCTGTCCGAGTCTCATCCAGAGACCTGAGGAAATGGGAAGACTGGCTTCTGACAACAAATACTTATATATCAGATTTAAAAGTTTTAAACAAAAAAAATAAAGAACGAAAGAAATAAAAAGAACATAATTGTATAGTAAAATAGTAAGATGAGGTAGCTTTATAATGATAATGCTTTTGGTAGTATATGTGCTGTCCCATTTAGCACAAATTTTTGTATTTCAACGAGCGAGTTTGCTCCAGACAGCTTTGCAACATGTTTTTCTACGTTTTTGTTTGTAATACCTAAAGCGCCTACTGCTACCGGTACAATTGTGATTGTCATTTTCCACATTTTTTGAACTTCAATTTGCAAGTCTTTGTAGTCTGAGAGTTTTTCAAATTCTTTTTTATCAGTTTTCATCAGTTGATACAGTCATATCTATTAGCAAACATGTCTTTTTATCGTGACCTTTAATGATAATATCGGGACGGTTGGCCTGAATGGTCCTGTCTGTATGGATCCCAAAGTTCCATAAAATTGTACCTTTTTTATTTTCTGTGACAGATTCAGGTTTATGTTCGTACCAATTGGTCCCGTATGGGGGACCAACGTGTTGACAAGCCTTCCAGTGGATATATTGCCCAACTCGATCATGTCTAAACTTGTATTCAATTGGTGTTAAGACTGGACATCCAGATACTATATGATCTATTGTTTCTCTGGAAGAGTCGCAAAACCGACAATTAGCTTTAGCACCGTTACGAAGGAATTCTGCTTGGAAATTCTTTGTAGGAAGACTTTGATCTTGCGCAGCCAGTAAAAATCTTTCAGTTTCGGCCTTTAGCCCCGCGCTTCGTAACCACTGATGGTTGAGTTTCTTATCCACATCAGCATCATCGATTCGCTTTTGGTATTGGCCATGGAGGGGTTTGTTTTTCCAATTTAGATTAATATCTCTTAATCCTTCATCTTTTGCCGCTTGCTTTACCATCTCAGCTTGTTTGGTGCAAGATATACTTTCGTCACATACAACTTGGTCAGCCTTAAGTTCTGCCATGAACGTTCTATCTTCGTTAGTAATAGAGTGGGCTCTTTGCGTCTGTTCATGAGTACGCACCAGTTTTAGCATCCAATCCGAGGTTGATTCAAGATATTTACATAGTCCTATTGTCATAGTTTTATAGCTCAGTTTCAATTGCATCATTCCTCTTCCTCCATCTTTCCTGAGGATATACAACCTATCCACGTCAGCATTCGGGTGATGCATTCAGTACATAGTCATAAATTTTCTTACTTTCGTATCCATTTTTCGGATCTCGCTTAAAGACCAATTGATTACATTAAAGCTTTATGTAACGACTGGAATTGCCAGTGTATTTATTGGTTCTATTCATTTGCTAGAATTAAGCTCCGTTTTAAAAATACACCTAACCCTTCTGTAGAACTCTTTTTTAACTTTCTCTTTCATACTATTATGTTGGATTCTGTCACTTTCATTGATACCCAAGTATTTATATATTTCTCCAGGTTCAAGTTCTTTAATGGTTTCATGATCGTCTAATTCTATGTCACTTTACTGCACTAGTTTTCCTTTCTTAAAGGATGCTTTAGCACATTTATCCAATCCGAATGACATATTGATGTCATTACTGAAAGTCTTTATAGTTTGCAACAGCCCTTCGAGTTCGCTATCATTCTACGCAAACAACTTTAGATCATCCATGTAAAATAAGTGATCTAAAACTTTACCATTAACTTTGTATCCATGGCCTGTTGCATTGAGCAGTTTTGAGAGTGGGAAAAGGGCGATCAGAACAGAAGGGGAGACAAAGAGTCTAATTGGAAAATACCACGATTTATGTTAATGCGATGGGATTTAAGGATTCCGTTTTCATGGCTTAAAGAGAGAACTGTCTTCCACATCCTTATGCTACTTCATATGAAATTGACGATTACTGGAGACACTTTGTACAGCTCAAGTGATTTCAAAATCCAGCTATGTGGAACACTGTCAAATGCCTTCCTGTAATCAATCCATGCTACACTTAGGTTTCTATTCTTCGATCTACAGCTTTCCAAAACTATCTTGTCTATGAGTAGAGCTGATCTCTACAGCCAAAAGACCCACGTTTACAGCCTTTTTGCTCTTCGGGAAATAAGCTATTTGCTTCAAGAAACGAATAAGTTCAATAGGTAATAACTGAAGTAAGTAATTTTTGTGTAGTACTTAAACAGGTAATTGGTCTGTAGCTTTTTGGGTTTTTTGTAACGTTCGTTTTCGGAAATAGATATGTAGTACCTTCAGAAAGCCACTGCGGAATTTTTGGGGGTTGCTGAGGAATTGTAAAAGGTTTTAGTTTGCAACATATTCTACTTTTAACATTTTTCCGCTTTGAAGTTCCGATAACACAGAAAGTTCCCCTCGCATATCTTCTATTTCGTTTTCCAATTTAACCCTCCATTTAGGTTTTTTTTCTTACATATCGTCTACTTTTCTTTATCTCTATTCCATATTCAGACGTAATAGTTTTCGCAGCTGCATATATTAATTGGTTTAAATCACTTGGGTCTAAGTCGTGGTCTTTCAGTTCTAAAATAATCTCAAGTGCCTCATTACTCATTCTAATGTTCTTATTTTTTTTTTTGCTTTTTTGA
>RDPX01000564.1:87360-170982 GCA_003991215.1 Morbakka virulenta
GAATGTCTGCATTTGATGATTCAACTTCTTTAATCCATTCAGCTTCTTCATTATGAGGCTGTTCCTTACTTTAGATGTTCTTCCAAAACTGTTCCATTTCTTCAATCTCCGGTTCTTCAATGATTTTAATTCTTTCTTTACCTACTTCCCTATAAAACGTCTTGGGGATTGTTTTAAAAATGTTATTTTGTCTATAGAACTTTTCTCAAATCTTTGCATCCTTTTCACTTTCGCCTGCATCTTCTGCTTTCCAGTCTCCTTGATTTCACGTGTATTATCCCTATTTAGCTGATATTTCCTTTTTAGTTTGCAACATATTCTACTTTTAACATTTTTTCCGCTTTGAAGTTCTGATAACACAGAAAATTCCCCTCGCATATCTTCTATTTCGTTTTCCAATTTAACCCTCCATTTAGGTTTTTTTCTTACATATCGTCTACTTTTCTTTATCTCTATTCCATATTCAGACGTAATAGTTTTCGCAGCTGCATATATTAATTGGTTTAAATCACTTGGGTCTAAGTCGTGGTCTTTCAGTTCTAAAATAATCTCAAGTGCCTCATTACTCATTCTAATGTTCTTATTGTTCTTTTTGCTGTTTTGAATTTTTGGAAGGGATTTCTTCCAAAAATTTCCTTCCACTCGTTCTGTAAACTTGACTTTAGCATATTCTTCGAGTATGTTGTAACGTATCCTTTCAATATGACTCAGCTCCACCTCAGTAAATGGCACATTCATACCTGCCATAATATTATCGTTTGTCGGTAGTTCAATCTCAATCACTTTAACTCTAGTATTTTCATTTACTTCCCTAACATCTCCATTCACATTTTCTAAAACCTCAACATTTTCTTCAGTTAAATTCTCAGTACTATTTAATGAGCTTTCTAAATTTTCAGCAAGGACAGTTTCTTTAATCAGGTTTAATTCTATATCAGTGAGTCTTTTATTTATTATGGTGTCACGACCGACATTTGCTAGTCTACTTGCATCAAAATACGGTCTGATATTTTCATTACACGCTCTCCATATACTAAAAGTTCTTAATGTGCAGCAGATTTCAGATGGGTTTTCTAATGCCAGATAGTAGGAATAAATTACTTCCTTATAATCATCTCTGCTCCATTTGATACGTTTTTATTTTTTCTTCACGTTTGTTTGCGATGTTGTCTCAGCTGGGTTCAAGTTAGGAATATCCTGATTTGAATTTTCAGACAGAGTTGCGTTAGATGAGTTAGTTTCAGTCACCAATTTTTCGAACCCAGCAGGCTGATTCCTCCCTGAGGGACGCGCTCCTTGGTTAACCGCGCGACGAGCGATGCCGGATGTATTTCTTCTAGTATTCATTTATGATTTCATTAAAATTGCATTTTACCCTTTCTGCCAAGCAGCTGAGTATACCACGCCAGACACCAACTGGAATTTCCAGCTCATGGGTTAGGTTTTTTATTCAAAGTTTTCCTTCTCCTAGGTGGACTGCCAACCAAGGCTAATGAGCTCCACCTACCCAGGGCTAACAGATACTACACCTTGCCCAAGGGTGACCTGGAGGTAGTTGTGGGAAAGGGTAACCTCATTCGCCCACGTCGAAACTCCACAACCGGATGCATTTTAACGTCATACCCAGGACGATTATTGTTATTATTATTTTTATTATTATTATTGTTGTTGTTACTATTGTCAAGGGATATCTTTTTAATAGCAAAAAATGGTGATGAGCCTGTTTTACATTAATCTGTTTTTCTTAACAATTAAAAAACCCGCATAAATCAAGTAAATGAAATTTCTATATTGACAAAATTACCTTTCTTAACTCTAATTTGTCTTAACCTGGGAACGCCGATTAGTACAGACACCTTGTCTGTTAATGACTTTGTTTGTTTATTCTTCTGGGGAAACTGTAACGTATAGTTTGATTTGTTAAAAAGTCCAGGTATGAAAGTGGTGTCCAGCCATCTCCATACAGATGGAATATCATTGACCTAAAATTGAAGTAGAGCAACAAACAGCTTGTTACGAATTTCCAAATTTCTAAAAAGTTATATGCCCTACCCAGCTTTGACACATCTCATTGGCATCAAGGTAGTCTTACCACGAAACGCTGCGTAATTTTCAAGAAAAGATACTAAATAAAGAAAATCTAAAACAACAAGGGACCCAACTATTATAAGAGGGTTTTTAGGAAGGGTATGTAGACATAAATATGCCGTTGCTCCTGGCCTAGACATAGCACTCGAAAGCCACTATACTAGAGCAACGATGGAGCCTTAAATTACTAGTTTAATGGTTCTAAGTTCTTCGTGAAAGACGTAAGTTACAAGCCAACATTAGAATTTACAAGAACTTCCAGTATGGAACATTGTGAGGAACAATTAGTATTAATAAGTTCTATTAGCAAATTACTATTGCAATTCTACACTCAATTTTTGACTAACCAATACCAAGACTGCTGAAAAAAATCCATGTTATAGATACCCCCTACCATATAAGCAAGACAAAAATTCCCTCATAAACCTGTGGCTTGTAAGCTTTACTTCTTTTTTCATTTGTTTAAATTGTCACATAGAGAAACGTGTTAAAAAATATTCTTTAATATGTGGATGGAAGGAGGTTTGCGAAGCTATTCTAACACAAAATTCTATAATCCATCAATGTCATGATACTTGTAGTGCACGCACTTTAATCAAAGAGCCATTACAGAAATCGAATAAAAAACGGCATATTTCTTGGTCTGTGTCCTAAGATATGATTGATGGAAGCTGACCTGCTGATAGCCAATATCTTCCTGTCACTACCAAAGGATTTACGCAAATGGTATCAAACCGGCGTGATGATGACTCAGAAAAATATTTATCATATTTTTCTATAGCAAGAACCTGGTTAATCTTTATACCTTCGTGAAAACCATGAGATCAATAATTAACAACATTCATCGCATCAAAGCTACAAGTATTTCAAATTCATCTATAATTGTCACTACCAGTCACGGTTTTCATGAACAACAATACTACCATTGTAGTAATTAAGTTAATGTCAAATCTAAAAACAACGCCAACATGACACATACCTTAGAGAGTTTAGCCCCACGAAATGGTGTCGAATGAACAAAAATATCTTCCAAATGACCACGAATACTGTAAGCTGCTGGATCCCTATTACCGTAGCAAACAGCCAATAAAACGGTAATCAACACAAAGAAATATGGAAATGTGTATAATAGTGCATCTATTTCTCGTTTTGATTTCATTTTCTTTTTAGTTTTTTCTATATTTTTAGGTATTTTTGGAGAAAAATCACGGTAGTTTTTATATAGCTTTATTATAATATCTCCTTTAAAGACTCTGTTCCACTGATTTTGAATATTTGACCAAACATTTCTGGTTGTAAACAAAATAAATTCATTGCTTGCCTTGCCTTTGCCATTGTACATTGTACGACAAAATTCCACTAGTGGAAATATCAGTTGTAAAATAAATATATCAAAGCAAATGCCTAGTATTGTACAGATTAACCATATTTTTGTGGTATTGTTACTCCACGAATCTGAAAATTGGTATGTCATATAGGAAGAAATAATGCAAGCAGAAAAAAGGAGAAACCAGGTCAAGTAGATTACTGATGCTGGAATAAAATAATTTTCTTCATCTTCCTTTAAAAGTTTTTTTGGTATATTCACAAGATTCATCCAGGGTTTTTTCAATACCAAAAGAGGCTCTTTGTAATTCTCTGACTTGGATGGTAGTGTGGAATTACTAGTGGTGTACTTTTTCATATTGAGCAAATATTGATCAACATTATAAGAATCTGGCATGGATGGACATAGTGAATGTACAGATTCTTCTTCAGAGCTACTGAAGGATGTTATGGAACAACTTGAAGTCAACTGTCCTCTGGAAGAGCCCGAAAAAGGTGAAACAGAGTTCTGTCGTAGCTTTTTACCTAATGGGGACCTAAAAGTATTTAACGAGTATTTGTTCCCCCCTAAAAAAATACTGGTCTTTTCATGCTGTTTATATAATTCCTTACTAAATGGGACAAGAGGGGATTCGATAGGGGGCTGTAAAGTGATGACATCAAGCTCTTCAACACCACAAGATTGACGACGACGTAGAATAGCAGGAGACATAACACATTCGCTATCAATGCTTGATTTTCTATCTGTGGTATCAGAAAGTCTGTCCAAAACCTCTTGCTCTCCTGTCTCCTTTTTTTCTTGTTTAAATATGTAACTTATAATGTTTTCACAAATGTATTTCTCCTCCTGCTCAGTATATTGAAATAGAAAAGAGAAAATTGATGACACAATCCAAGATATTGCACTTGCTTTAAAAACTGCTAGAAGGTCATCCCAGATAATACATACATCAATGAAACATACAAGGCCTTCCAGAGGTCTTGTGTCTACTATTAGTGTGTCTTTGTACAGTATAGTGAGTACAAACATCAAAACCATTATGAGTATTAGTAAGCAAGAAATTCGTTGTGTCTTTCGCAGTCGACAGAGCGGAGAGGAAAAAAGTATACCAATCCAAAGGTGATTGTTGCTCAAACAATGCCTCAGAATCAGCCACGTTCTGCTTTGACTGACATTTCTCCAGCTTATTTCCTCGTTTGATAAAAATGTAAAAGTTCGACATCCTGGCTGGAGCAGGGACAACCAGTTATTAAAACCGAACAATTTATTCCAATTTATTAAGACATCTCGTATACAAACACTGCGCAAAAACCAACAGGGATCACTCCCTGAATTGTCATGCCAGAGAAAAATTCCTTCAGGGTCTCCAATACGATCAGAAAGCGGAAGTAAAAAAGTCGTTACTGATCCTGTTTTGAATAATTTACGTCTGGAGTTTAAAGGATCAATTAATTTAAAGACTTGACTGACTCCTCTAGCACATATGATTTTACAGTATACAACAGCTGTTGTGCCAGAACATCTTTCCTCTCCAGTGTTAAACTGGACTTCGTACCAATCTACTTGCTTACAATTCTCTTTTGGAAAAGGAGGAAGCACAATTCCTTCAATCTAAAAATATAAAATATAACATACTTCATAAGAAAAATGTTACTAAAATACTGTTTTTTATTCAATATCCCTTCCAGTTCACCCCACTTTAAAGGAAATATGTCATGTCTGCTCTCTTTCTAAATATATAATACTGTTTTAAATTTCAGACAATTTCCTTCGTAGTGTAAAATCAAGTGTTCGCAGATTACATAATAAAAATTATCTGCCCTGTTATATCTTTATTTTAATCAATGTGAAAAAAGTAATTCATTTAATAACTTTCACCATTTTTTAAATACATCTTTTGTGTATACTTTTCAGCCTCAACATCAAGAAATAATAATGCTGAAACTTGTTGCTCAAATTACTCTATTGGAAAATCAAACATATGACCCCTATCACATTACTAGATTTAAAAAGTTTGTGCTCAAGTTTTACCCTAATAGAAAACAAGTTAACCTGAGAGAGTCAAACTTTATTTATTGACATCCATTCCTCCTATTGCGACTGAAGCTACATTTTCAAGGCCTGACAGTTGAGAATAATCGTTGTGTAGTTCCACTTGTATCCGAGCTGACGACCGCAATCTTGCATAACTCTACCGCTTGATTGATCAAGCATCACTCGTGGTCATTGAGGCAATTCATCATTTGGTAATAACGCTCCAATCAACTGGCTTTTCTTATCTAACACACGTCTACAGAAATGGCCACTGTACTATCAAATTTAAGTGCAGGGGTATCCAAAACACCAATTCAAAGCCCTCATGTGTGTAAACAACAACCAGATAAGGATGAAGTGCTTCGATAACATTTTAGAGAAGTGGATTCTTCGATTCATCACATAAATGACTCATCATTTTGTGTACTTTGGAGAGGACCGATCGTGAGACAAGCCAGATTCTTTCCAGCTGAGGTCAAACTTTCAGATGATTGCTATGACTTTGAAAGGTTATCTGTGTGCCCCAAAAGGTGCTGACTCAAATTTGGACCAAAAAAATAAGCAAATTTAAGCATTTGTGGTTGAGCCGACAACATATGTTTTGATGTCAGGTTACAAATTACTAAACAGAGACTTCTTTTGTAGCACTGTGCTGTTACTGTCTATCTTGTAAGGACAAAATGTCCCCATACCTATCTCTCTCTTTACATCATCAACTTCTTTACATTTTTCTTCTCTTCACCTAACATAGCTCCTCTCTTTGGGGAGCATTGGATTAGTGTTATAATCTTTCTTAAGGTATCCGTTGTGTCAGACAAAACCTTTCACGCCTTTATTATATCCTTGATACCCAGGCTTGAGGAGGGAGTATGGCAGTGTGTTGGGAATGCTTCTAGTTAGACCTTTTGGATACGTTTCACAATTCCATGTCTCTTACCTAACATGTTGCCGGCTCCGTCAAAGCACTATCAACGACAATTTTTAAGTGATAAGGGAAGGCACAAGGAATTCTGTGTCTGTGCACTGTACACTGTGCACTGTGCACTGTGTGCAACGATTATTCTCAACTCCTTAATAATAGTAGTTGCTGTGTTTCTACTAATGTCCGGGACTTCATCAAATCTCTTTTGACCCATCTAAGACAGAAAACGTATTGTTCTTTGTTGCTTATTTCTGTGTTTTAATCAGCGGTTATGGAGACGTAATTTCCTCCAATGTCCTTAAATAAATTTCAAAGTACTTGACATAAGACACAACAATTTCTTTTGAATTTTGTGATTTAAGTAGTTTGGGGTTCTGTATTTTATCCAGCTATCCATAGCAATCACATCTCTGGCCCTAAGCTTTATTGAGATTTGACTCGTCATCATGACGTCTTATTGGAATTCTCTGTCTTGCAAGGTACTCCAATGATTCTATTATCACAGTTAACCAACATAGACTCACTTCTAACACTGCAAAGTTTATTTGAAAAACCTCATGTTTTAAATGCTTGATCAACATTTGCAGTAGATCCTAACTTGCCTTTATGAAATATATTAAAAGCAGATGCAACAGTAAAATAAACCTTCATTTTGCCTGTACCGTTAGCATGGATATTCCTTGGACCAAAAGCATTGTATAAAACGACTGAGGGTGCCAAACGTCGCTATAGGAACTGTATAACTGCTTGGTTGGTTTGGACTGGCAATTGAAGAAGCTTCATTTGATCTCATTCGTTTTTCACTGTGAGTTTGCTCTTCCCTACCAGGTTTTTCTTTAGTCTAGGAACCTTCATTTCATATCATTGAACTTTCAGAGAAGGTTACTAAGGATTTTAGTTCGCCACTAGGAGTACGTGTAGTATCTGGTTGGGGGAAGGTTTTTAAAGAAACAAATTAGTGGCATTTGCGACATAAAAATCTTAGACTAAGAGGTTTTTCGGCGTATTCAAAACGTATGTGAGCTTAATCATACACTTCAAAAATTTTCTCCGTATCATTAGGGTAAATCGTCAAAATAACATCAAGTTCATCATTAGCCAACTGTCATGGGATGTCCATCCAGGCATTGCTGTCGCTGTACTCCAGTATCTTCAAAACACATTTCAGTGACAGTGGCTCAGGTGTATATCCAACATTAAATATTTTAAATTGTGAATGTTGTTTAATGTACAAAGCTTTAAGAATATGTTACGATATACCTCTTGCATTTTGAATAAAAATAATACCACCAGAACCCGACAGGATAATGCAACTAGTTCAAATGGCCAACGAGTCAAATTTCAATTATCCAGGTCAAGTTACTGTAGATGAAGAATATTTAAACCATGGATATCTAATGTCATGTTACCTTGGAATTGCTAAGGTTTAAGTCTTTTACATCGCTTCAATATATCGTGGACTTCATTCCAATATATTAGACATATATATATATATATATGTTCATTTAATGTATTTTGGTAAAAACAATCTCTTTAAATACCTTCAAAAACCGTTATTCATCGTCAAAGTTAATTCCCTACTTAAATACCAATACTTGCCAGGGCAGGATCAGTTCTAAGTGGAGGGGTTTTCAAATATTTTTTCAAAGTTATACCCAAATAGTGCAGTAGGTGGGGTTACAGACTGAATGAACAGGGTTTCCTAAGGACAACAATCTTTCTTTTAGCTTTCTTTGGATGAAGGAGGTCCGTGAACCCCAGCTCCAACCCTGTTTGCATATTGAATTACTTTAAGTTTAAACAGAACATTTCACATCCCTTTTTTGACAACAAAATTAGATAAAACAAACAACTCTTTTCTTCAAGAGAATATGATTTTATGAAAAGAAATTTATTCTCTAATTACAAAGAAAGAAAACATAATTTATTTACAAGTGGATTTTTGGACTGAGAAAATAAAAGAAGTGAGGTTTTTGGTCAAGTTTTGGACATATTAAATTATAATTATATTCTGTTATGAAATTATACTGTTATCTAACAATACGTTATGTAACAATAAAACAGTTGACAAAAAGTTCG
Source organism: Morbakka virulenta (assembly GCA_003991215.1). Taxonomy (NCBI): domain Eukaryota; kingdom Metazoa; phylum Cnidaria; class Cubozoa; order Carybdeida; family Carukiidae; genus Morbakka; species Morbakka virulenta. The sequence continues at coordinate 95,811 of RDPX01000564.1, forward strand.
CATTTCTTTTGATAAACTAATGCTGTGTTATTATCAATAAACTCTTGTTTAGAAAACTGAAATAATGCTTTTTTATTCTGACGTCATGAGCCTGTGCCGCCTTTCCCATAAAATTCTGAACCGCTCAAGATCACTCCATACCGGCGGAACTGTATTCTCATATTAGTAAAATTTCATGCTTATTTACGTGTTTTATTATTTCAATGAGTACATTGCAGGATTTGTTCTTCTCTTTCTCTTCTTCCTCGTTGATGGGAGCATATATATTCATTAGGGTTGATTTTACTCAGAGAAATCTTACTGCAGTTATCTTTCTATTCTTTGAAATAATCAATGAAATAGCTATTGGTACAGAGCTTTTATATTGTAAGTAAATTTAAAATTATTTGAGTCAAAAGCTTTTTCGTTGGCACTCAGCTGAACCAGGATGCCAGAATAAAAAATCACAAGTAAAGTGGGTTTTTTGTATTCATGTGGAAAACAAAGAGAGGATTAAGACAGCTTGCCAACTGTTGTGACTGGCCGTTTAAAACAACTGAAGTCCATACGCAATTTCTTTTTGTCTGAAAAGTGGACTGATGCAAGTTGAATAGAAATTGCCTACGATGCTCCTAAAAAAAAGACAGACCTAAATCAAGCAATCGCTTTGAACCAAGGCGATCTTTACAGGCCTAACAAACATGCATTTTGAAGCTGGAGCTGGTGGCCATTTGATTTTTCAATAGATCATGACCTTCTACTCCAGAAAATAACTTATGTCAAATTGCTGTGAATAATTTGCGAAAATAAGCCAACCCTAGCTCAAGACAAAAGAACATTTTATATGAAAGAACCATTCTCGGCTAGAAAGTTGTACTTGTCTAATTGCTACAGTGGCATAGAACAGTAATAATTTTTCTTGGAGTTAACACGTTATAGGACGTCAAAGGATGATATTATCGCACTTATCTGAACATGACAGAAAAACAGAGCTACAAGTTACTCAATGCAAGTTTTCGGAAATGTCGCAAAAAGAGTTATGGACATGGAAAACGCTCTAATCAGGAAAACTTCGCAGTTGGAAAGTTTTGACACGTAGGCCAGTAACATGGGCCCACAACAAAAATATACACGAAATACCCTGACCTGGCATCAGGAATAAAAAGGGAAGTATGTTTGTGTTCACTTCATTATGCTTATTCCTACCTATAAGGTCAGTCACAGTCTGGTTTGAAATGCAATGGCATTTAAAACGCAGATAAGGAAGATGTAGTGTTTCGTCTTCCAAGTGATAAAGAATCCGAAAGATGGCTCAAGATTATTCTACGGGGCAGTATTTCAGATCATAAGGATACAGTGATTTGTGAAGGACATTTTCCGTCAAGATATGTAAGTGTTACTGTCTTCGGTTCTGCCTTGAAAACACACCCTGAAATAGTAAATGTCATTGGAACAATTGATTTCCTATAAAAAATTGTCGACTTTTGGAAAAATGTTAATATGAACAGATATTGTGGAGGTATCCGTTTCTCTGACACAAGCAGGCCAGGATGCATTCAATGGACAATTATCGATTGGGGTTTCAACTTGAAATCGTATCTATGGCTATTAAGATGGCGTTAGGCCCGTGTGCTTTTTTCATATATTCTATTTCAATGAAGTGACTATTTATGTTACAGAGTGTCACCATGCAAAATACTACTTTTAAAATCACTATTTAGAAAAGAAAAGCCAGAACGGCATTTTAGTGTCCTGTCCTAGCAATTTCTCTATAAACTAAGACCCTATATTATCATGAAAACCTTTTAACTTGTATTAACTCTGGGGTTCTGTATATTTTATATTTATACCTTTATTTCGTTCTCACTTTGTGAGCAACAACTCAAAAAAGGTTAAAGTTTGTTTAGCAACATAAAAGGTTAAGAGATATTAATATAGATTTTAATAATAGATTTTAATAGGAAGTTAAGAGAATTTGCTAAGCAACATAAAAAGTTGAGTCTCCAACCTACTCATATTTGGAACGACTTCCTTGCCCAACTTTTGACTGCGAGTTCACAATAAATAGAAACCTACATAGCTTTAATAAGGTTTCTGTTAAGTTTTATTAATTTGTTACTTCAGGTGATAGTATGATTTCAGCAAACATGCAAGTCACGTTGTCTGAGTTGTGTTTTCACTGACAGACCCTGTTAAGCCCTCCCTCAGTATTTATAATGTAATATGATATATTTCATATCCAAGTCAGTTTCTTGCTTCTTTTAAAAGTCTTAAGTATTTAAAGTATTTTTTGCTATTTTGTGCATAAGTATCACCATTTTGACAATGGCCTCCGAATTTAGACTACAGCTCCACGTCTGTTAATCCTTCAGTAAAAATCGACCTGCTTTGAAATGTTTGATCTCGACATTTTCACCGCATTTGGGTCCAACAATAGATGCTGTAATATTACCGAATCACAATTAACACTTTGGTGAATACCCTTCCACTTTTTCTTCTTCAGTAAATTACAGTTTTTCTAGAATTAAATAACCCTTTTCCCAGATCCATTCCATGATTTTCATATATTCCGGGAATATCAATTTTTTTTCGCATGTTCTTTGTTAGTGCTGTTGGCCTTCCCTCTGCATATATTGTATTGCTATTCCGGTTTCATATTATCAGCTTTTTGTTTGGGTTGTCTAAAGGCGGTTTAAATTTTTTAGTTTCCTTTTGGCTTTAGCTGAACGATGTCAATACTTTCTTGTCAATAATTTAAACAGTGTGTCGAGGATCATGAATTACATTTAACAAAATATAAGATACTACAGTAATTGTCTCATTGAGTTTTTTTATCCTTCTTGCAAGAAGCAGCAGATAACGACTTTTTTATCATAGCTTTTCTCTCCCTTCATAAAGACCATCTTGCCCTAAATGTCTTGTTTCATCACTTGATCCAAGAAGTATCAGAAGTACTTATTAAAATATTTGTCTTACCTTTTCATCATGCAATTTCTGATTTCAATCCCTCTCTGCCATGATCTGGATATCATTGATTTTGCAAAATCAACTGACTTTTCATTGTTTCCTACTTCTATAATCAATCAAATTCAAAATTGATGGGCTAAACACAGTCTTGTCTTGATCTGGGACTTACTAATTTTTTCGAGGATTTCGTGAAGTGACTAAGCTCATCTTCCGTAAGGAGAGAACCTCCCAATCAAAGAACCAATATACTGCCCACAAACTTTTCAGATTGGACAACAGCGTCGTTGATCTTGCTTCAACTCTAGGTCATAGACACACTGACAAAGAAAATGACTTAACAAGGTTTTGTTTCTCTTCCTTTTCGTCACTTCTTTCAGGTTCAGTTTTCATAGAACTAAAGATTCATGTCAATCCCTATAGATCGAATATCCAATTTGGATAAAAACATTTTTTTGAGTCAAAACGTTTTCTGTTCTCTTTTTTCGCTAAAGAATTCGTAATTTTGTCGCCTTTGTCGAAGCAAAATTTTACTATGTCATCTTCATGAAAAGCAAGTCCGTGTTTACATAACTACATTTGGTTATTGCTAGCATTTGTGTTCTCCTTGACCTGTGTACTTTTCTCAATCCCTTTCCTCCATGTTTTAAAAGAATTTACAAATTCAATAACACACTGTTTCTTAGCCAAGAATATTAATTACTTATCACATCCTCTTTTAACCTCAGCCGTAATAATTCGCTGTTTATTTTAGATTTCTACTTTAGCTAAACTGTTCAGTGACAAATCAGCATTTAATTAAACTGTTGTATTGCTTTAGACTCAGCAAAACTCGGGATTTTTATTGATAATGTTATCTTGAATATCACGAGTACTGTCTCAATAGGGAAAAAAGCGACAAAACTGCACGACCTTTTTAATTAGGATAAGCGCCACACACTGTCAAGCAGCTACAAACTGAAAAGTATGACCAGTGATCTAAAAAGACTACAGTAGTGTATCCAGCAGTAATGGAATACCAAAGCAGACAAAATAAACTCTAGCCTATTAAGAAGTGGTTTTGTGGCTTTCTATTTTGACTCAGCAGTCTACGGTTTATTATTAAAAACATTCACATCTGCTCCTACCAGAATGGCAGTTTATCTAGCCATGAAACCATAAAGAGAGACCCAGTGAAAATAGGGAAATTTGATGATCATTCCGTTTCTTCTTGACCAATTCTCGTGCTACAACTGAATCCCCCCAAAATTGTATTGCTTGTATTTCCTTAAGATTATAGACAATTGGGTCACAGTGACCCAAGTATTTTCTTTTAATCCTCGCTTTAGTCAATTTTGAATATTTCAAAGTTTTTGCATTGGAAACTTACTCGGGATTGTTGCTATGAAAGAAACTAACAAATTTAAAGCAGTTTTTTCTTAACTTTTGTGACCTCATAAAATTTACCTCTTGTCTGTTATTTATCAACATCAATGGCAGCAGTTTCTCGTTTGTATTTGCTACAAACAAGATGCTTTATCTGATATAAATGCCGAAGAGTAGCAGCAAATACGGTTCTAAACCAGATCAAGACCAAGAGGAGGAAGAATATGTCCACGGGTGACAACAGTACTTCATGAAAGGACGGGTGGAAACAGACTTACCAATAGATTGAATATATGAACATCAAGAAAGACCTGGAGAAAATGACAAACAAAGCAACCTCATTGATGAGCATTCTTCAAGTGGGGAAGCAAACTCATCAACCTTATTATGAGAATGATTTTCCATAACTATTGGAGGGAGATAAGGGCTCAGCTTTCTATTGAATGACAAGAGTTGTGCTTTTTCCTCATTGAAAGAAACCAACCAACCACTTTCTTCCCCATTCTATAACAGCCTGAAGGTCACACTCAAAGCCATCCGCAAATTTGACTCTTTCTTGCTGAGTTGCTTTGTGTTTAATGTCAGGGTACAGGGTAGTGTAATCAGCATTTTGATGAACTGAAGTAAGTTGCCAGGACGATCATTAATGTAAAGATGGAAATGAGTTAGGTAAAAATAAAAAATTGAGTTACGCCAGTATTAATAAAATACTCACCAAGTGTAATTTGGAGCATAAAAAGCTGATTTTGCTAAAGATTTTATCTCAAAAAAATTGACAAAACCCATTCCACCAACTAAATTCAAATCGTACGATAATGTGGCTTGTCAAAAAGATTTTAAACAGTTGCCTTAACTTCTATAGTGACAACAATATGGTTAGAAGATCCAGAAGATAAATATGAAACCGTACAAAGACCTAAAAGCAAAGTCTCTCCAGTGTCTGAATGAGGAAATCTTGTGAAAAACCCAACATATGTAAAATAATACTTTGATAGTGCGGACGTGTATGGTTACAAGAATCGACTTGTTTTGAGGAGTCGCGCCATACATGTCTTGTGTTTGTTGTGTTTCTTTTCTGTAATGCTGGAAGCCATATTTCTGAAAGATTGTAAAATACGCTGTTGATGTGATTGATGTGCTCCAGGAAATGGGTGGTTTCTTTTATTTTCCTTGTTATAGCATCTATTTCCTTGTCCAGAAACTTTTTATTTTTCCACTCAAAGGTGTGATCTTTTGTCCATCAATTCTCCGTTGTTTCATGAGTCTTAGTGTTACCTTTTTGACCAGTTCTCTTTCGTCCTTTTCCTCTTTGACCCAAGGAACGCTTTTATTATCCAATGTAGAGGGTAGAAAATCTTTATAGTGTAGTCTGTAAACTATATTGTTCCTCTCCTAAAGTGGAACTGGACCCTTTTGCTTTGAAAGTGTCGCCCTAAGGTTCGTCAGAGGGTTCGTTTTAATTGCTAACTGATGTTCTTGACATAAGATAGACATATTTGTTTTACAGCTTCTTTTTCATTTTCATGATTAGGCCAGCTAGTTTTTCGTAATGCCATCTGGACATCCCTAGTATGGTATCGAGTGAATGAGAAGACCTTTTAAATATAGCTTTCTTCTTTTCTGAAGTCGTATGGGTTTTTAATTTATGCTTCTTGTCCTTCGAAACAGAGTGTTGATAACGCTACAAAGAGCTGAAACTAGATGGTGTGATGCGTTATTAAGGTACTGGTCCGTGTGAATTGGTTTCCTATAGAAAGTAAAAGAAATAGTGCAGTCTAGTTTTCTCTTCACTAAGACACCAAATTAGGGCAATTGTCTTCGTTCTTACTTTTCCATGGTGAACACAATGTTTGATGAAGACTGTTGATGTGCTCAAAGAAGCCTCCTAGGTGATCTTCTTTAATAATTGCGAAAACATCGTCAAGGTATCTTTGCAAGACAGTTGGTCCTTGGTCCACTGTTGACAATGCTGTGGCTTCAAACGCTAGCTTGAATATTTTACCAATTATAGAAGATCTTGGAGCTAGAAAGTCACCTATGTAGCGTAAAAGTAAATGAAGTGGACTGCTACCAGCAGAGGCTTTGATTGAACGTATGGGCACATTGGGCAAGACAGGTATGGCACCGCTCCTGAAACCAATTCGATCACTGTCACCAAGCACATCCATACTATCAAAGTAGAAAATAGCTCTGCCTAATTGTTTTAGTAGCCTGACGATGGAAGGATTATCTCTTCAAATATAGCTTAGAAAAAGGTTACAGCTCACGGTACGATACATATCCTACATCAATGTCTTTCACTAAGTGCATAAAGTCATGAATAAAGCAAGAACAGTCCTAAACACCTTTTTCAGATCTGTCTGTCTATTTAACATGAGTTAATCAGTTTAGACGATGAGTTTTGAAGTCACAAAATACAAAGATCTCAGCAGTGTAGTGCTTTTCAAGAGCCTTATCAATAGAGTCTGATACTGCCTCAAAAAATGAGCAAGAGTCAAACGAAGCCTGAAGGAGAGACAATCTAAAGCACATGAAAGGTTTATCTTTAGATTCAAGTTCTTGTACTCTAACAACTGAAAGATTCTGTCCATTAGAGATAGCAAGGCTATGAAGATTAGTTGTTGCCTTTAGTCAAAACAAAGACAACTGTCAACATGAAAGTCTCTATTACTAACACCGCTTCTGAGACCTGTCTTACAAAGTGAAAGAATATGAGGAAAAATTGAATGCAGAAAAGCTTTCACAAAAAAAAAATTGGATAAAAAGACCTCTGATAATACTGAAAGTTAAAAGAGAGTATTTTTTGTACTATCTGTACTACCACATGTGAGTATACACTCTCAAGTGAGGAGTCAGTCTTTTGTCTTAACACTCTTCTCATCACCTGACGCCTAAAGGTGTTCCGGATACAGGGGTCATTCGTTGATTAAAACTGTTATAAAAAAATTAAAATAGAAATAGATCTTCGAAAGCATCGCCTAGACTAAGACTATGATCAAGCCAAGAAACTGAGCCTTGTGATGATGGAAGTGGTATTGAACAGAACGACGGCAGATAATGTTTAACACACATTGGCCTGTTAAGAGAGGATCGATGATTAACTAAAGCTAACACCGGTGTTTTTATCAAGACCATCTCTAGGAGGGCTGCAAATCAAGGATAAAGATTCCCACCTTCCCACGAGATAGACAACCTGGTATTTCAAGGTCTCAAGAATTATTTTTACTGGTTAAAAATTAACAAGAATATCCATCACAAATAGTACCAGTTTATTCTTATTGTATTTCCTATGTTTTTTTTCCTCTTGTCTTTTTTGATAATCGTTTGAATATTCACTTCAAGTTACTCCAAAATCGTTGGAACCCAGCTCTGTATAACTCCCAATTTTTATTTGTATTTAAAAAAAAATGCTTAATATTAATTTAAGTTTATGTATTTATTACATATTATTTTTGCATCAAACTAGTTTAGAGCCAGTGCCCTGACTTTCATGGTCATGCGCTTCATCAACTGAGTGATTGGCGCTATTTCATAACCTGACTATTTTTCCTAACCAATTTTCCCTTCTTAATTAACTCCATATTCTCTTTCCCAGTGTTACTAAATGCCAAGCAAATATAACCTGTGTTTATAAATACTATACACACATAATAGAAATGAAATATGAAAGGTACAAATAAAAGCTTGCTGTTATGATTGAGCAATATTGTTCTTGAATTTAATATTTTAAAATTTTTTGCAGTTGGTTGTTTATGGCTAATGTCAACAACAATCCTATTCCAGACTAATATTTTTTATGATTGTTATCATCAAATACCACATGCATAACTTCTTAATTTCTTGAATTAGGAATTCAGTTTACAACAAAAATCCATAAGGAATAAATATTGTTAAGTGATCCAGAAAACATTGGCTCCTGCACTTTCTATTGGCAAGCAGTAAAAGTGACAGAAGATGCAAAAAGCATTTTCTTTCTAAAAATAACCCAGGCTGTGACCTGCACATAGTAATACTTTTTTTAAAAAAGTTAAAACTGCATGTGAAGCATTCCACAATGTGCAATTAATTTCTTTTATTATTTCAGGGGGAAAAGAAGCACTTCGTCCCAGTCAAAAATAAGTAAGAAACAAAAGTAGAAGCTGACCGAGAATAGTCAAGAATACTTTTTAATGGAGAAGCGAAACCTCAATCAACATCAGCATGAGAAAGGGCTTAAACCAACAAATAGTAGATGAAAGTTGAACATTTAAAAAAAAATCTATACATAACTATGACACTTGAAATNAAGCATTTTCTTTCTAAAAATAACCCAGGCTGTGACCTGCACATAGTAATACTTTTTTTTTAAAAGTTAAAACTGCATGTGAAGCATTCCACAGTGTGCAATTAATTTCTTTTATTATTTCAGGGGGAAAAGAAGCACTTCGTCCCAGTCAAAAATAAGTAAGAAACAAAAGTAGAAGCTGACCGAGAATAGTCAAGAATACTTTTTAATGGAGAAGCGAAACCTCAATCAACATCAGCATGAGAAAGGGCTTACATAATATACATAACTATGACACTTGAAATAATGCAATAATTACCCACCTGATGAGCATTATGTTCGTCACTCCGTCGTAAAACAAACAAAAGAGCAATGTATAGTGCAAAGCAGGCTATGGTAATTGACAACACAGTTCCATCATGAGGTAAAACAATTGAATTTGCCTGTATATTTTGGCTGCCGTTTATTCCAGTCGAAGTTGAATTAGATGGCAGAATAAAAGTAGATATATTTGCCATATCGGGTTAGTTTTTATAATGTCTATCTTGACATTGACCGTTTAAATTTGGATACTTAATAATTCTTGTTATGTCATCTTTACAGATCAACCTTTACTGAAAGATCTTTGTCAGTGAGATAACATTATTGTAAAATTCTTCTGTCATGAAACTGTAAGTGAAAGATGACTATAGGACCAAATCTTTATCTGTAGTTATATTTTTACTTTTCCTTTGCATTTATTTCAGCTATTCTTACTCTCCCATAATACGCATTTCTTTGTTTAATTCAAGGCTATAAAATAAAAATATAAAAAAATAAATGCAAACAGTTGGCAAAAAAACAGAAGAAAATGTGCAGTTTCATTTAGATTATTATTCCTGATTTGCTGTTATTTTCTCCAGTACTTCCGTAATATTCGTAATATAAACATTTTTTTATTTACTTGTTGATGTGCTTTTGTTCATTAACACGACCTTTAAAAGTCTAAAAATGATAATGATAGAATAACATTAAAAACTTTAAAAGTTTTAATGGTTTTTTTTCTTGATAAAATGAAATCATGGTATTTAAATGTCACTTATTTAAGAGACAAAATTATTAAATTTAAGTTAGAAAAATAGCTAAATGTAAAAAAATAGCCATTTTCATAACAATCATTTTTAAAGAAAAATAAGAAAAAAGTTTATACAAGCTGCGTTAGAAATATGCAAAGTTATTATTTACTCCCTTTACGAGGTCAAGTTTAAGTGGTTTTACTTTGTGGGTTTTATACCAGTAATCAGTCTGTTGTGGTATGTTCGTCACAAGACACTTAGTGTCATACGTTTACAACACAGCCAAGGAAGGACATTTTGAAAAAAAGGACATTTTGAAAAATAAGATAGAGGGAATTCACTATCAAAGATTGCTGATAAAAAATCTGCTTCCATATCGTCATTTAGGTAATGCTTATATTAGTTAAATGACGATAATAATAACGCCATATTTTAACAGGTAAATTTTAGTGGGTAGAATTTCCTTGCAATTTCTTTATACCTATTTACTTCACTGCCACAGATGGTGTATTAGTCAACAGCTCCCACAACAGAGAAAATATTATTATAACATAATTTTCCACAGCCTATCAGGACAAATTCCTGTAACGCCAAGACCCTTTAAGACAAATTGAAACGCTTTTGTTCTTTAACAAAAAAACACGGTATTGTACAAATATTTCATGTCGTGCTTGCAATAAACTGTATTTGGTACCCATTTTCCTTGAACTAACCACAAAATAAAATTGTTTTTCATCAATTTACCTCAAACAGACGCCAAAAAGAAATTGGAATAAAAAAGAACGCTTTTCAGATTATATTTCAAAAATCTGTACTTTCATATCCACAACAATATGTGTAACAGTAGCTTCCAACTATTTTATTCCTTGTAAAATAATGTTGACTTACATATGTAAATGTATAGAATCTATAAAAAATTTTGTTATTGTTTTTGTCTAACACCAATGCTCATGTTTTCACTTCACGATAACAAATTGACAAGATTTAGCAGATGTTTGCAATACTGATTTTTAAAAAATAACCAATTCATATCCCTTTTGTATTTCAAAACAATGGGTTTTTTTCTGGTTGTTAAGCTTTAGCACAATAGTGTACTTAAGATTTCCATAGCACACACCTGGAGCGAGCTTTTTGTTGTTTGTCTGGGGTTTTTTAATTTTGAATTACCACATACCATTTTTAAATAATTCGATGAAAGAACATGTTTATGGTATACTATCCTATTTTTTCCAGTATTGTTATTGCTAATTTTTTAGCTTGTGTTTTCTAGCTTTCCTTACATTTCTGTCAGGCATTTCTTTCATAAACATCCATGGCTACGATCCAGATCATCTATTCCTCCTGATCCTCTATTGTAACATCCACCCTCTGACACTGTCGTTTTTGTTGCTTGAAGCTCGAAATCCAAGCAATACTGCTTGTCCACATTATCAACGATTGCCTCAAATTAACAATTATTTTTGCTTTTATTAATGTTATGATGATGATGATAAAACATGCTTTGCAACGTTTGTGCACTTCAGTTCTTTGAATATGCCGATCAAGCTATGATCCTGAGGCTAAGCCATGGAAAGGGTTCTTCTTAGTCAATGTGCAGTTCCAAGAAGCACCGTTTTCTGTAGGTCCTCGATTCTAATATTACCAGGTATTTGTTCAATATATAAATTGATTCCTTTTCTAATAAGCCCAAGAGCTCCTATCACAACAGGAATTCTTATTAGTATTATTATTACTATTATTATCATTATAATTATTATCATTATTATTATTATGTTTTGAATCGGGTTTGTTTCAATACGATCCCTGCCAAGTCCCACCCCAGGACCTCAAGCAACAGAAAGAATGGCAAGGCTACAATCTGTACAGAAAGAATTTTAGGCAAGATGTGTGTTGTACGCACAAGTGTGATTTTTCGCATTGCAGAAAGGAAGATTTTTCCAGGGATTTGGTCAGTGTAATTTTGTGCATTTTTATAACATTTCCAGAGCTCCAAAGAAACAGGTATTGTAACGAGTTTTAGATGCCACAGCTATGTGATTTCCATTTCAAGATCCTTATACTTACCAAGTTAATAGAATGTCTTTAATGATTTGTTACTATTATCAAAAATGGTCAGATCTATGAGGAAACAGGTCTTATCTTGACGGTTCTTAATGACAATATCAGGTCAGTTTGCCTGAATAGTTTTGTCAGTTTGGATACTGAAGTCCCCGAGTATTGTGATAAAGCTATTTTCTGTTACACGTATTGGTTTATGCTCTCACCAAAATTTATCATGAGGGAGTCAGAACTCTTTTCATAACACCCAGCAGATATATTGATCGACTCTGTCATGGCACTTTTAATATTCTGTTGGGGAGAGTATGAGACAACCGGACAATGTATGATCAACAGTTTCTTTATGCTGGTCGCATATTATACAAGAAGGATCAACGCAAATTTTTAAGACATTGGCCAGAATATTTCGCCTGTTGAGACACTGATCTTGGGTGCGATAATGTATCCTTCGGATTTAAGTCTAGACAAAGCCAATCATTGATGAGTTTGAAATTTGTTAACATCTTTGTCATTGGCCCGATTAGGATATTCACCATGACTTGCTTTATTTCCCCATTTTCAGTAAGAATTTTTAGATCTTCACATTTTCCATTCAATTTGGTATTTCTTGCCATTTCTACAGGTTTGTCTGTTAAGACCTTTGGTTGCAAATTTTCTGATTCAATTCTAAGTGTATCTTGGAATTTGGAAGAATCATTTAAAATTGAGAAAAATTTATTTTGCTTTTTATGTCTGCCTACTAGTTTAAGCATTCAGTCTTACTAATATCAAGACATGTACACAGACTTATGGTTCATGTCATGAGTGAAAGCTTCAACTGAAGCATTCCTCTCCCTTCCTCTTTCCTAGGTAGGTATAACCGATCAAAATCAGCTTCAAAGTGCTGTATACCATTTATGGTAACGAGTTTTCTGATTTTTGCATCAACTTTTTTAATTTCCACGATCTAACAATTAATTACATTGAACTATTTCTGATAGTAAGAATGGCTAATGAGTTTATCGCATCAATACAATATCTGGAATTAAATCCACTCTTAAGAATGGATCTTACCTTCTGTAGTACTCTTAACGCTTTTTCCCGCATGGCCGAGTAATTAATACCATCATATTCAGAAATATCTATTCAGAAATATTTATATACCTCCTCCTGGTCTCAACCGCTGATTTTGGTGTTGTGATTAAGGCTAATGTTTGATGTTCTGAGCAATTTACCTCTGATAAAAGTGGCCTTAACACATTTATCCAAACCAAATTCTTAAATCCTCACTGAATTGAGCTACCATATTGAGTAGTCTAGTTAGTTGGAAATCATTTTTAGCAAAAAGTTTGAGATCATCCATATACAACAAATGGTTTATGATATTATCAAAAATTTTATACCGACTTTCACTATCGCTAAGGAGAGTACTTAGAGGAAAAGGTGCTACGGAGAACATAATGGGTGATAATGAGTCACTTTGAAAGATACTGCTTTTCTATTGATGTCTATGTCACCGCCATTTATAGAACCATTCTCAGAATTCAAAATTAATGTTGTCTTCCAGAGTTTCATGCTATGAGAAAGGAAATTTTTAATGATTGGAGAAATGTGATACATTTCAAGACATTTTTCAATCCAACTACGAGGAACACTATCAAATGCCTTTTAATAATCAATCCAAGCTAAAGAGAAATATCATTATACAAGATAGGTAACTTATCGTGAGGTTTGGAGAGAGAATTCAACCAGAAATTCGGAATCTTATTTTTTAATGAAGTCTTCCATTTTCTGGATTTGCTTGAAGCAAACTGGAGATCTTCAACAGAAATATCGCCCCAAAGTTGCTCCTCAACTTCTTCCAAGACTTTAGTTTTGACGTTCGATATAAGGTGCATTAACATTTTGAGTATTTTTTTCAGTCCAAATGTTTTGCTCAAACGTTTTTATCTCCTTTTCAGTTGAAGGAGTGTTAACTTTGATTGGGTTTTTACCGATAGAACGGCAGAAGTTTTTTTGATTGTTCTTGAACCTTTTATTATCCTTATAAAATCTTGATCTCTTTTCGAAGCGTCTGATTGCAGCCAATTTGGCCTGAATTGTTTGTCTGAGGGCTTTAGCAACCATATTAATGTTATTTTCATGAGTGATTTTATATTAAGATCTTACTTTCCTAGTTTTAGAGTTACTCACCTGCTTGTTAGAATTACCTACATTTGTTAAGATCCCTATGTCTAATCTCAGCACATATCTGATTCGGATTTTGTCTTGACATGCTGGTTTCTTATGGACGTTTCTACCTGAAGGTTTTATTTTAGAACCACACAGTCCAGATGTAACAAATACAGATGCAAATAGAATATTGTTTAATGAGTTAAGCATGTCGTTTTCAGTAAGAAGCTGCTTAACTGGAGCATTACTTGAAGAGATTATTCTTGTATTCTTCTTTGGTAGAGATTAATGATCAGATATAGCTGTTTTTGAAATTTTGAGCCACTCAGATAATATTAAATCTTTGAGATTTTGATTAACCTCATTATTATCTTCAAGTTTACTTGGTCCTTCATTTGGCGATTCCTCATTATTTATCCACCCATTTGAAGATGCTATTATACAGCACGACTGAAACTCATCAATAAGTGATTTTTATTCACGTTTTGCATCTTTAAACACATTAAACGGTTTCAATTTGGTACAGTCTGCTGCTTTAGCTGTTTAACCAACTGACCAGAGAGATTATTTATGGGCTTTACTTTTTAGTGGTTGCCCGAGCACTTATGTACCACTGTTTCAGACATCATATCTACCCAACCCTTGGCCTCGTCCACGGCAATAATGTTTTGTGGTTAACAATATTTCTTGTAGCAAGGCATCTTGAGAGTGAAAAATTTCAAACCCGTTTATCGATCAGTCTTGTGGAATCCTTTTGAACAACGAAGATATTTCGTATTAATGATAAACAAGTTCATCTCATAAATATTTGTAACCAGCCAATTTTTGCTTCGTGTTCAGAGCCATTTTTTTTAGCCTTTCGTTTGTGGATAAAAAGGGCTTTTTCCTTTACGAGCTTTCAAAAAACCCGCATTCCTTTTCCCTTCCGTTGAAAATCCCTTTGACGAGTACTTTTTTTATTAACCATCAAGGTGCTTACGTCCAACACCACCTAGTCATTTTCCTTTAGCACCTTCACCTTTTCTCCTCAATAAAATCAAGTCTTCATTACTTTTTTTCATTCTCTAATACGCTATCCATATTGAGCTTCACGTTTGTTGAATTTTTACTAATTCCCTTGGCGTAATCTATGGTTTTCAGTTTAAAATTTGTGCTGTAGCTTGATATCTTTTCCCCTTTGTGTGTCTGTAACTCATCAGCTTGGTGTAGCGAAATATCTTACGGGGACGACATACAGTGAATTCTTTTACTTGTCTTTCATTTTCGTGCTAAGAGGTAGAGTAATTATCAACTCCAGACTCAATTAAGTGACAAATTACGTAAAATTACACCTGGTCTTAGATTATTTACTTTTATGGAAAAATTTGCAAAGTGTGCAAAAGGAAGATAACAGAAAGGAATAGAAACAGCAACAGTAACACCTGTATTAAGACTTGAGGAAAGTTACGTAACTTTAGGACCAATTTTCAATATTTTTATTCAAGAAGAAAATCTAAATTGTGCCAGAAAGAATGTCGCAATGAAAAACAACTGCAATATTTGTCTGGAGACTTTAAAACTGACAAATTACATAACAGTAAACCTGATTTTCTAGGTTGTTCTTATCACGATAAAAACATTAGATTGTGCGAGAAAGTAAAGAGACATGGCAGAATCAACTCCTTTATTGAAATCGTAAAAGCCACTACATTTTGAAACATTTATCAGTGGCCATCTTGTTTACCAGACCAGACTCCTAAGTTGAATAAAAGGCTTTGATGTAGAATTGATACAAGTAAAAGAAGCCCTTGAACACGATAAAAAACATTATTGGTGTTTATCTGTGTGGCAAAGAGGGAAGAGAAAGAGGGTTACTTGGGAATCTTCCAATGGAAATATTGAAACTTATGAAGCAGTTGCTGAAAAGCAACAAACACAACCAATTGACGTCATCAGTCACTGGGAAATGAAAGCAAGAAGTGGGGCTTGTCATACTAGCAAAGTAAACAGCAATTTACGATAAAGTAAGACATTATAACTATTTAGCAATGAACTAGAAAGGAAAAAGGACAAATATAAGTATTTTGACATTACAAGTGTAGGTAGTTTCAAAAAGAAAGTTCTGTTCGACTAAACACTAGTCTTTTTGTTTTTGCTAAATATTTACACGAGCACACCTTTAGGCTTCAATTATGTATTGGAATAATCCCCCAGGAGAGCTTATTTAAACGGGGCATTAACTTAAAAAGGTCCCTAAAGCAAGCATTTACGGTATATATGTTTATATATCACAATATGCAATGTGTAGATCACAGATTTAAAATGTTTTTCGTTTCACTTAAAATTTCACGCAATAAACCGAGCACAATAAGCAAGAAATTAATAAATTAATGTCTCTTTTAAAAAAGGACTGTACCACTTGCACGCACTTCAGTATTTTCTCCATTTTATACGACTACATATTATACCATACAATGCCAAATATTAAATAATCCATATTGTCTGGCTTATGAAAAACTTCTTTAGAATTTTTTGTAAGAATATGATGAGGCTATACTCTTATACACTATTTGTTTCTTTTCTCTTACAGAAGATTGTAAGACTGTATACCATGTAGGATAGGTGAAAAACAAAACCACATTTATTTATTTATTTATTTATCTATCATTTATGTATTATTTAATGATCTACAATTATCTATGAAAAAAATACTTAAAAAATATATTTTGAAAATTGTAAAATACTTCATTTATCTAGCTGTGTTAAAATATAACATTAAAGCAAGGATTTAAAATTAAAATACATTTTAACATGACCAGAACTTAAAGTTGCCTCTTACAAGAGTATTTCTTTTGATTATTGCAACAAAAATCACTTTCAATTTGATATTTTTTGATAATGTTGCTCCATTTTAACCCTAGGATAAGAGAGTACAAATTTTTATGAAGAAAACTAAGTGGTTATTGCCTCAAAAATTGACATTACGGAAGAACTGTGTTATCTCTGCTTGTAAAGAAACGATAATGAACATAAAGGAATAGACAAGAAAGGAATATAAATAAGTAAATACATATAAAATAATTTATTATTTGTGTTCTTTCATTTGCAACTGCAGAGATTTTTACAAAACCCCGTAAAAACGTACCGAAAATGAATGCGATTGATCAAAATATTACAGAAGCTTGGTAAGAAACAGTGTATTGCATTGTGCTAAAGTCTTACAAAAACCTGCAAAAGAATTTATTTTAACATGGAAATTTGTTTCTCAATTTGAAAAACATGTTATCTTAAACAGTTTGATGCTTATAAGATGCAATTTCGTAAATAACGTTTTGGTGAATATTTTTTTACCTCTAGTAAAATGGACAATTTTCAATGCGTTATGTGGTTTGTAAATTACAGGGGATATATGTAAAGTGTTATTATAAAACTGAGTGTTTAATGTGGATTGTATAATAAATGTCGTGCATTATATAGTGTGTAAGGTATTAACCTTTTCAACGTGGGCTGGACAGGGTTTACCATTGTACGCGGAATGTATAAAGTATAATATTGAATGTTTCTATCTAATATGTCATGTGTAATTTGAAATTCAGAATGGCCGATGGTCAGTATGGAATATCCAATGTACAATCTGGAATGTGCAATGTGTACCGTGCATTGAAAATTTTTCAACAAACAGTTGTCCGTTGTCTCAAGGTATTTAATACCCCCTTTTTTCAGCTATTACGTTACTCCATATACCTTGAGTCCATTTGTTTCTTAGTATTTTCTTGTATTTTTTTCTGTACATTGGTAGTTAGGTAGTGCAGGTATACATATTGTCATTGCATCATCAGTAATATTATTCCATTACTTATGTCTTTGTCAGGATATTCCCCTTCTTTTTTTTTAGCAATTTTTACACTTATATTACTAGTTTCGTCACCGTTGCTAATATCTTGCAAATATAGGCTGGGGTTATTATTTTATGTAAGCAGTTTATTGTTCACTACGAATATTTTTCACCTTTACATTATTTTTCTAGTATAATGTTATGCTGTGTTTCATGTGATTATAGACATTGACTTTTTCTATTTCACAATCATTTTTAAGTATTCTGCCTTTGGCTAAAAACAGAGAGCTAATACTTTGAAAGAAGTTATCTTCCTAGTGTGTTAAAGGTGCTACGAGTTGCTTTTTTTCGATCAAGTATTAAGGTTGTTTTAAATACTGTAAAATATTTCTTGCTGTCTGAATCGGTGACAGTACTCTATAGTGTATAAGGTGCAATTAATGTTTATTGAATAATATGTATGGTAAACTCTGCAATGGGTAATAGGGAATATGGAATATCCTGTGCTAAATGTACATCTTTCAATGTATAATGTCTAATACTTATTAAGTAATGTGAATTTTTAATTTGCATTGTTTAATACAGAATGTGTAATATTCAATGTTGAACGTTAAATTTTTTTATATTTACTGTGTAATGTGTATTATATATTAAAGGATGCAAATTGTGTGGTGTCCGATCCTTAATACAGAAAATGTAAAATCCAAAGCTGAATATGTAATATTAAATTCTTACTGTTCAATATGTAGTGTATAATAAAGATTAGCAAGGTGAACGTATTTTGCATAATTTCTAATGAATAATGTAGAAAACATGGAATCTCATTTTTGTTGCTTCCATGTTAGATATTTGTTGTTTTACACACAATTAAAAATATTTTTGTAACACTAAATGTAACACTAAATACGTAATGCAATATTATATCCAATGCTGTATGTTAAAGTTTCAATAGTTTATATTTTATATGTATGGTGTAATACTTATTATTGAATTGTAATGTTTAGTATTTTTTATGAATTTTGTTACAAACGTCACTTGTATTATGGTAATGAATGCTCCTAAGCTCTGGCTTCGGCCTTGCATGTTTCATTATTCTATGAAATGCTGAAAAAAAAAGTTATTTCTAATGACTGTTCCAAAATAATTCTGTTCATTGGTAAAATGTACTACAATACCTAAAGGAAAAATGATAAATTCTGAAAACCTTGTACCAAAATACGTTAAACAAATGAATGACTCAAAGATTTACTACAGTGCCAGTAATTGCTAGTAAAACAATTAGTATTAATGCTGTAGAACATTATAAAATAGTCTATGCTTCTTTTAACAAAGCTAGATTAAAGAAATTCTAAATCAAAACTACATTTCTACTTTTAACAATATAAAATTTTAAACAGTTTTAGAGAGCTTCAATTTGTAATTTTGGCAACATATTTTGTAGAAAGAACGGTAATTTTTACAAACAATTCAATTAAAAAGTAGTTGTTGTCACTTAGAGAAGGTGTGGGGTACACGACATGTTTATATTTCTCTACAAATATCCATATATATATATATATATAAAAGATATATAAGTATACAAACCGCCATATCTATATCTTTGGTTTCTATATCAATTTAATTTATTAACATCTATGGGAAAATATAAGGAGTATTACTGAAGATAGTAAAAATTTTTAGCATATCTTACGCTGCAAGTAAAATTGCCAATTATTTTGTTATCTTTCTGGGGTAATCAAAAGAACTTTTGATAAAAATCCTGAACTTCATGGACTCAGAGGAAGTTATAGATGTAAGATCTTTATCATGTCATGGACCGTAAGCTTTTTCTGAGCTACGCTTCCATAGATGCTGCTCCCATCGTCAGACTGTGGACTGGAGAAGTATCTCTCGAAACGTAACTCAGAAAAAGCTTACGACCCATGACATGATAAACTTCTAGCGTCTATAGAACTTTTGATCCTGTTTATATATGTTGTGTTACCAATACTAGGACAATGGACAAAAATAAAACAGATTGTAGACACTACTAACTTGTGTTCCTCGTATTACATATAAGACATTGCTCTAAAGAAAAGATTTTAAAAATTTACATTAAAAATTGAGTTAGTTGAAATGTGGATTAAGAAAAGAAATATTGAGATATCGCAGAAGCAACAGATTACTTATGGAAATAAAGAGAAAAAAAGTATTCAAAAGTAGCTTCTAACTCTAGCATTCAACATAAAAAGCATTTGTAGAAGCATACAAACATTTCAATTTTAATGGGTGAAAAGATACAATATCAAACAGTATTAATTTCTCTTTTTTCCCCTGTGTAATATACTAAAGAATTCAAACCTATACGTTTACTGAAAATTTGAAAACGCTGAAACAGGGGATATCAGAAAATAATTGCTTTATCTTAATAGTACTGCTAGAAAGGAAGACACCGAGAAAATTGATATTAGTTAAAGGCCAATTCCGATATATTTCATAGAAATAGCTTCCAGCTAGCGTTTGTACCATGGCAATATAGACGGTAGGGCCTTTGATATTATCTCCTATCTCCTTCATTCAAAATAGACAATGCCTTTATGAAACAAATACTTTTGACACCCTTACTCAGAATAAATGGTGCATATCTGAAAGAAAGCAGCGCATTAGTAGTTTGAACTGTTTGAGATAATGCAATATGAATGTGAAGGAAAAAGAAAGATAGAAAAGCTGTATCTCTTTGGTATGAGACTAGTTTTAAGGTACAGTGGTGATTTCAGCTGGTTTCTATTTATTAAATGAAGTTCTTGGGTGTTGAATGGGTGGAGTAAGCAAGTGGGAATAGTATAATCATTATGTACCAAACCAGGCTAAAAAAAGTAATAGTATTAATGAAAAATGAAATGACAGAGGAAAATCGAGACATACTTTCTTAAGAGGAGAAACAGAGGATAGTATGGGCCTTTATTCCTTAAATAAGCTTTTCTGGGGATGGGACAAAGGGACATTGTGCATATCTAAAAAGAATCCTATCCAATATTTTCAAAGATTGATCATGCAGATTTACTGTGAACGAGACAACAGAATAGGTTCGAAGCATATGCAGTTCCTAAAATTTGCATTAAAATAAAAATTATTTTTTTGCTAAAGAAGTAAATTACTATTAGTAGATTTTATGAGAAGTGATAACTTGGAAGTAATTTTTAAAGCCTAAGTTTCTTCAAAATAAAATTTTTTGACAACATATTCTTAACTAGAACTCACTTTTCAATGACAGAAAATATCATTGTATGGAAAAAAAGTAAAATAGGAGGAATGTGTTTAGAAATATGCAGACAAATGCAAGTGAAGTATTAAATTTCCCAAACTCAGAGTCAATTTAAATAAAGTTTAAGAAGTTATTTTTGAAATATCACAACATTTATTTCTTATCTTACATCAGCCTATTTATGTAGATAGGTTATTTTTATTTAAAATTATTTCGAAAAATCTAATCTACAATAAAATTAGTGTAAATTGATACCTGTACAAAGTTAGTACATTTTATTTGTTTGGTTTGAAATTAATGCTTTCCTCTTTAGAAGGCTCATAGCGTCCCAAATCTTAATTCAATATTTGTAAAGATAATTACGGAAGAGAGGACTTAAAATTGTAAATTAAAACAGGTAGAGAACGTAAATTTCATCCAATTGTATTCAAGCTAATTCTTCTGATTTTTCATGGCCGTTTGAACTACAAACTAAATTATCAACTTTGGATTTCTAACCAAATAAAATTTAAAACGAAATTTCCACTTGGTTATGCTAATTTCCTTAGATCAAATTTTTCAAACAAATTACTAAAATCCAGATATGTAAAGCGGACCTCATCACAAAATGACCATTTCTCTGTTAATTCAGGAATCCAGGAATATTTCATCTCTATGACCAAGCAGAGCAAGGGAGCTTATAGCATTGATATTTTGTGGTAGTTTAACAATAATAAATATTATTGATAGGTCATATTGGTTTTATACATTTGGGGTGTAACTGATAAATTCAGTTTTATAGTTTAATAATCAAGTCATATGTGGATTATGGTTTTAAAAATGCTGAAATATTTTTTGTTGTATTCGGACCAGAATCAATTGATATATTTATAATTTATAATGCAATTAATCTTTATTTTGATGGACTTATTGTCTTTTAAAATTAGTTGGTATAGCTTAAGTAGCACATGAGTTTTTTAGTTCTTTTTATTTACTTTGATAAAGAAAATACAAATTGTTACTAGAAGTAAGTTACCCAGACTTTTTCCCATTAGGGCATCAAATAAAACCAGGACTATACAACATTGTATAAATCTTTGACATTTTTTATATATGTATGTATTTTCATTAAAGCGCATTATTTGTTAAAGTCTGAATAGTAAATACTTCACTCCTTTCTTTTATCAAATATGGCCATGTTATTGAAAAGTTTTTATACGCTATTCACAGAAAAAAGCATTACAAGATCGATACATGTTACTTAAACATATTTATCGACTTACCTTAGGAATCACTTTTGTTTTGTAAATCCTCTGTCTTTCTTTATTTTATTGGTAGGTCTTTTGAAGCAAGTGACTGAATACCTTACCTCTTCTCTGTAAAAAAATATTTCTTTTCCCGTCTACTTCTTTACCTTAAACCAGCTGCACGAAAAACCACAAAAAGAAAACCCACATTACCTTTTCCATTCAATTTTCCGTTTTATTTAAACATACTTTAGATGCGATCAAGTTTTTCAAAGGAACCGTACTAACACATTGTGTTACTATAGAAACATCCAATTTCAAGTCTAACCTCTATCAAAATAGCATATTTTCTTTTGACCCCAACATTTATTTTGTCAAACTTAGAATCATATTCTAATTTTTTTAACTGGGTGTAATTTCTTCTTTTAAGATAACCCGCAAGGTAGTAATGACCTTATATAAGCTGTCTATCTACTTTTAGGTCGTAGGCTTCTTTTTTCTCGGTTATGTTAATGTGCATAATTTCTTTAATGCCCGTACGTTTACATGCGGACAAAATGTAAAGTCTATTACATTTTTCGAAAGGTTTTCTTGGCTATCTAACTACATGATAGAACAAAACTGATTACACAATTATTAATTCAAAAAAGTACTGGATTCATCTGATTAACTGTTATAATATTTAGACTACAATAAGCTACTAACTATATTATTTAGTTTTTCGATACCATATAGGTATGCAGCTTCACATTATAGGCTTCTGTTAAAAAATGTCATTGTGAGGTCTACTATAAGACATTTATTTTCACGGTGTCTGAAAACCAGTATGGTGAAGAGGTATGTTGGTGACAAGCATCCTATTTCAAATATAGCAGTGACGTAATATGAATGCAAGAAATCAAATATTTTGAAATGATCCAGTAGATAATTCAAATATCTTTCAAACTTAGTTGTAAACGCTATCATCAAAGTCTTGTGTCAAATTGTCTGTAGAATAGAAAAAGCTAAGAAAACGTACACTACTGTTGGAAAGCCCATACGACTAATTACAACCCAATGCAGTGGCTTATATTCTTCATTTGTTATCCTTTTATAATTCCACTTCCACCTCTTTGATATTATCCCTACAATTTTTCTTTGTTCTCTTTGCTCGTTCGGATCAAAAGTTTGCAGGGGCTTCTACCCTGTGGGCAGGGAGACAGCTGCTCCTGTTCTCTTTCAGGAGAAACAGGGAGGGTAAGTAGTGCAAAACGTTTTTAGTTTTCAGATTAAAACTCTTCTATTTTTAGTGTGCTAAATGATGCAAATCAACAGTTTCATAAGGAGGCCAATTATTCAAATGTAGATATGACTTGAAGATGATATCATTCAAGATATATTACGTGATGGTTATATTATGCTACTAGATGTAATGCGTATGGTTCCAAAAATTCGGTGGAGTTTTTAGTTCAATTCTATCCTGAGTCCACAAGAATGATAGACAGATCGGGTTGTCTTTTTTAGTAAATAACTCTACTAACCTTGGAAGTTGGATTATCTATTCGAACTTCTAACAATCGTTTGACTTGCTTCTTTTAGCGTAACAACGAACCATCATGTCACGAAAAATCGCATAGAAAATGATAGGAAAAGGACAGTTGAAAACAGTTTCTGGAAAACAAGGGCAAATGAGTTATGTAAACTTGTAGCATATCGCTTTTTTTTTTAAAAAAAAGCTGTATGCTACAAATAATTCTAGTGGGGAACCAGAAAAGGACCAACCAGAGGGAGCACACGTAAAAGCTAAGTTGTGCACAACAATGTTCTTTAAAGGCTTTGAATGAGGATGTCTCAGTAGAGAAATTGGTTAAGAAGAGGAAAATATCCCTGATCAAGGCAGATAACACAGTAAGTCTAGCACTCATACTCTCAACCCCACCGTGTGAGTAGGTGTTTGTTTGATTCTTTTGCAATCGGGACAGAAGAAAAGGGGGGTTGACCAATATTCCTCACCATTTAGAAAAAAAGAAAATTCACCCTTGGTACACAGTGGTGAATCTGACAGATTCAACAACTGGAGAAGTCAGCCTCTAACACACACCCAGAGGCTGTAAATTCTGCAGAAAACAAGATTTCCCAGATGTAAGAGAAAAGTTTGATAAGCATGCTTAAGAGCAGCAACACAAAAGGTTCCAAGTATTGATCTATAATCTTTTTACGCTTACATTTCTTGCTTAGACAAGCACTCCCTGTAAGAGGAAAATACGACGTGAGTTTGAATACTTTCAGTTTAAGTTTGGACAATTATGGACAAATGAAAGTCTTCAATACTTTCAGAGATCAAGAATTTAGGTTATAGGGAATCTAAGAGAAAATGAATAGTGTGGCATAGTTGTTGAGAAAGCAACAGACGTAAGCAAAAATAATCAAATGCTAACTGCACTCCAGATATTTAACAAAGATTCTACAGTCAAAGAGTTCTTTATAAAAATGCGAGAAGGTAATGAAGGCATTGCTACAGAACCACTTTTTAAGATAATCAAGGACAAGTTAATTAGTTACTGCCTAAAAACCAACAAGCTTGCTGAGTGAGCAGTTGCTGGAGCTTCAGTGATGTTCAAAGTCGGGCGCTTAATAAACTAGTATACAAATGCCTATTTCACATACACTCACTATTTATCTTACTACAATGGTATCATTATTAAAGACGCTATTATAGAAGGTTTATTGTTTGTTGATGCAGCGCTGGTATTTTTAAGATATCTATGTGCTTGCTAGTATCTCACCTAGGTTAATCCCTCGTTTTCAAAATTTCAAGTCTAATGAAGATGATGATACCAACGAAAGCAAGCAATGGCATAAATGTTGTCAGAGACCATGTGAACAATAAGGGCAAGCAGCAAAAATAATATTAAATAAAAGATTAACTCTTTTGGAAATGCTTTAGGAGCTCTGGGAGAATAGATCAGTTCATGAGTTTTAGATATCAAATCTCGAAAATTGGCAAAAAGGTTTACCAAGTTTTAAGTACGTATTTAGTCTGACTGCTTTTTATGAACTCCTTTGTGTTTGTGGGTACTCCATAATAAATTTGCAACAAAGTCACTTATCTACAGAGTTGGCTCTTATTTGCATCAGCAAGGTGAAAGTCAGATTAAAGAGCTAGGAAATGAGGCAGGGCTTGAGAGATTCATTGAAAAAAGTCTGAAATGTGGGATTGAATCTCAGACCGAATAAATCTTCAGGGAAACAAAAAAAGTCTAAAGCACTTTGAGATAGAAGACATAGTGATTGACACTGCAGCAAGAAAATGAAGAGCACTACCTGAGTAAATAACTGAATATGAAATGAGACGACGTTAGCTTGAAATTGTAGGCCCATTTGCAATATGAGCAGAAGAAAGGATCAACAAGACAGATTTAGGCAACTCAATTCAAATCAAATGCCTTATGTATGGATCTATTAATTGTAAGCAGATTGAGGTAACAGCATCTACTATTAATGAAGTCATTGCCCGCTTGGACTGGATGGAATCCATCTTCGTTTACTAATGTGTGATAACCATGTGAACTAAAGGTCAGAGAGGTTTATACAGTCCACATCGTTGCAGACGTTATCAATGCACAACTAGCGAGTAGAGGGTATATGCCAGCATTGAATGATCTGATGTGGCTTTACATGATAGTTCCACTCTCATTTCGCAGAACGAACATTTGTCATAATGAGACCCCTTGAGATCTTGAATACGATCTACTAGTAGTGTAAGATATTTAAACGACATAACATTTTCCCACATTTACAAGATGGACATTGGCAAACGTAGGAGATCCATGATATTTCAATAGAAGGAATCGTAAAGGAAGCGGGTGCTAGATAAAATAAAAAAGGCAATTATTGTTTGGAGAAAATAAAAAATGTGGAAATCTTAAAAGATTAAAAAACATTTCTTCATTTACATAAAATCTATATTGTTTTTGAAAAGAAGTTTGTTACGTCAAGTTCAGTTTTTTGTCGTAAGGATGAATTCTTCAGTTTTAACTTTTGAATCTAAATAACGAGGTAATAGGTGCTTTTTAGAGTAGGTTATGTGTTTTTAATATAGCCGATCCAGGATAAGATTTAATTATATAGGTATAACTCGGTGAATTATACTCATAATAATTATCTTCTTAGTCACCTATTCCAGCAGCTCTACCATGCAGTAATTCAAATCATAAAATTTTGTTTTTTAAAAATACTAATGGTGCCTTCACTCTTTTAATTTATGAGTGCAATATATGATAGACATTGTTTTCTGTCGATCCATTTAATTTCCCCAACCACCATAGAACTCAAGTAGAAGACCTGCTAATAATCCATGTCTAGGTGATGGCTTCAAACATCCATTCATATGTCCTTTTTCTCTTATGACAATTTGATTCAAAAGAATGGCCCCTAGTACCAGGGACATCTTCAATTTTCAAGAGGTCCCAGCAATTTCTTGACTCAAATCTGACTAGACATATCTAAGTCTTTTTTTTCTGTAGAAAATGACATTCCAAGCAGCTTCATTAGTGTGCACTTTACAAAAGGGCAACCAATCTTATCATTTTAAACATCAACATGATAGTCCATCGATATTGGATGGAAATAAGGACTTCGCTTTCTATTGAACGACGTGAGTTGTGCTTTTGCCACAGTGAAAGGAATCGATAACTTTCTTCCCCATTCTCTGATCGCCTGGTGGTCAGGATCTAAATCGTTTGCAAGTTTGACTTGTTGCCTTGTAGCCAATGCCAGAGTACAAGGTAGTGTTTCAGCATCAGCATTAGCATGTTGGTAAAATGAAGTTACCAGGAAGATTATTATTGTACAGAAGAAAGAGAGTTGGACCAAGAAAATGACCCTAAGGAAAACCAGGGTTAACAGAACACTCACCACATGTAATTCTATCCAGTGTGACACACATTTTAGAGTTTGAGAGAATAGACTGAATAGTACCAAACACCCTTCCTCAAATCTAATAACCGGAAAAGTTATGAGGGAAGCCAGCGTGCCACACCTTATCAAATGGCTCTGAAATAGCAGCGTTAAGGTTGTGCTAACATGGGACATTAAGTCATATATATATGTCTTACCGTCAATATCCGAAGTCACTCAATTTGCGTATTGACTAGCCAATGTGCGACATAACGAAGAGGCTGGTTAATCTCTGAATTGACTGGTCATTCTATACATTGACCCAACCCTCAGTCGTTTTACACAATGATTGCGGTCACTTTCTGTCAATGTGCACATAGGCTTACGTTTTAGTCATTCCACATATTGACCACAGTCATTATCCAAATAGGCTAAATTTTTCATCAAATGAGGCAAAACCGTTCTTTTTTCAGTTTCAAATGTTTTTTCTCGTAAAATATTCATTGTTTCATTAAAATGTTTTTTCTCATATAGCAGATAGATTGGTAAATGGGTGGATGGTGATTTGTTGTTATTGCATAGTATAAGTTATTTAGTTAACACTATGCCACAGTTTACAAAAGAAGTTCAAGAAGCATTTCATGCAGAACTTTGGGATATTGATGAAAAAAAGGAAGAAACTCTTGCTTTCTCTCAAAACAGCAGTGTGTCTGAATTGTTTATCGCTTGGGAGAACTTTCAGGAGACAACACCATAAAAATTTTCCTTGGATTACAGACCTACAGCTCGGTACGAGATTTTTGAAAGGCACTTTAATGAAAACATAATAAAATCATTGAGGCACTGCGGAACAAACCTCTTATAAGTAACAGTTAAAGAAATATTTGATATCATACGTATCGAACATTTATCAATCGGCCATGGAGCAAGAGATATGACAAGTAATTAAATAAAGTCGTGTGCAAATATTACCGAAGAGATAATCCAGTTGTACGTCGATATATGCTAAACACGTGCTATGAAAAAAGAAAAGTATAATAGTCCCTCATGGTAAAGCTAATTTTATGTAACCCGACGAACTCCAGATCCCACGTAGACCTTATTATTATGCATGATTGATATCCATATGTAGTCCCCATGAGAGATTGGGGCCACATAGAAGAAAACTAAAATTTAGTATCAAAAACGAGTAAAACTCAACCTATGCTGTTGGAATGTAGTACTCTTCTTGACAAAACATCACCCAAACATGCAGAGAGCAGGTCAGCCCTTGTCACTGCAGAACTGCAGAGACTTGATATAGATATTTCTGCTCTATCAGAAACACGCTTCTTTGGAGAAGGCCACATGACAGAGATACTATCAGGCTACACTCTTATCTTAATGCCGTTATTGCATTGTTACCATGAATGCTAACGCTCTCAAGGTACTGGAGCTGTGCTCAGAATTGGATCTTGGAATCTGCAACACTTTTTTACCCCAAACTGATCTACAAAGGTACTTGGACACATCTACAATTAGGGAATGATCACTTTATTGACTTCATCGCAACTCCAAAACGCGGCCTTCGTTATGCATGTACTGCTGGTATCATGCACAGTGCTGACTTTGACACTGATCATAAGATGGTGAGAGGAAACTTTAACTTATGAGTCCGTAAGCAAGTTCGTCATAGTATCGTTAAAGTACCTAACCGTATCAATGTCACCTTTGCTTGATATTCATCTGTTTGATGGCACCTGATAGTATTTCAAAACTCAAGTTACCGGAGGCTGAAATCCTTGGCTTCAAAGAGGAAAGAACAGTGACTGATTCTACGACAACAATCTTGAAATTAATCAACTGCTGATGAACAAACAATTTATGAATCCTTGGTTTATCAAAATAATTGTTATCAAATGGCTTATTTGCAGCAATACAAAATGATTAAAGCCACACTGAAGCGACAGCTAAGAAAAATGAAAGACCCATGGTGGACGAATATGACAGAACAAACCCAATGGGAGTTTGATACGAAGAATTCGAAGGGAATTTTTTACTCCTTTTGCCAAGTATTTGGTCCTCCTGCTCCTTCGATATCTCCCTTGAGGTCGAAAGATGATTCTACTGTCATTAAGGATTCAGGGAACATTTTGTCAAAATGGCAAAAACACTTTACTGATGTGTTCCACAATCCCTCAGCTGTAGATGTTGATATGATTCATAGCCTCCTACTTAAAAACAAATTTGTTTGTTTGTGTGTGTGTTAAATCCTTTTTTCGGACAATCGCATATTTCGAGTGAAGATTTGCCCCAGTTATTTAGAATTTCGTCGAGGAGACAGTGTTATTTCTTTTCTTTTGGCCAATCAAGGTCTGTGTCTTTTCCCTCATTTTCATTGAGAGGGTGAAGTAAAAGTTTACCTTTTGCACCGCTGACCACAGGAGATACCAACAAAATGGTGCAATTTATATTTGTGCCATATTATTTCATAACTTAAATTTTATATCTTGAAGGGTCGCGTGCACTAGATTTTAGCTATCGTGAATGTTGTGAATAACTAACAACCAACTTAAATATTTCTGATAAGTGACATCCTTCGGGGTAACAAGGACAGCCAGCACAAGACAAGAATCAAATGTTTTTTACTCCAACCGAGGCTTTATTTTCATTGTCAAATGCCGCAGCTTATAAGTTATTAAAAACCTTCACTTCGTAATGTATAGAAGAAATGCCACACAGCTACTCCGCTTCCTTCGTAATTCTGTGGCTCACACTGGACATCAGCATACTTTAGCCGTAAGTTTATATTGCTTTTATCTACTGTTAAGTGTGAATATGAACTGGCAAGAACTTAACAACGCATGTCAGGATCGCGAGAAGTTGCGAAAACTGGTCAGAGAGGTCACTAAAGGTCGATAACGATCTACAGACTACGACGATGACGAAGTGTGTAGGTTTACTGATTTAGTAAGCCTACATTTTTTACTCGCCTTGTGAGGTGAAACTACTAAAATTAATATTCATTTTCATTGCTCACCTTTCCAAGTATGACTTAGCTTCAACTTTCTGTTATTTGTTTTGAATTTGAAAAGGGAAATTTTTAATGCAAGTCCTCAATTCTGNTAACAACGCATGTCAGGATCGCGAGAAGTTGCGAAAACTGGTCAGAGAGGTCACTAAAGGTCGATAACGATCTACAGACTACGACGATGACGAAGTGTGTAGGTTTACTGATTTAGTAAGCCTACATTTTTTACTCGCCTTGTGAGGTGAAACTACTAAAATTAATATTCATTTTCATTGCTCACCTTTCCAAGTATGACTTAGCTTCAACTTTCTGTTATTTGTTTTGAATTTGAAAAGGGAAATTTTTAATGCAAGTCCTCAATTCTGATTAAAGATTACCGTTTTAGACAAAGCCTCGAAGCCAAACCTGTGAAGCCAGGTGAAGAGATTACCTTTGCCCCTTTACGGTTTGGCTAGAAGTAAATGTAACAGTCGGAAAAAATATAATCATGCTAATACCAAGATGAAACATTTGCTAACCGATAAGATAAGCTTTCCCCCCATTAAACATTAGTCTCTTATAACAGTAATGTGCCCTCCCCGACTCCTGTTCAGACTTCGAGGACTTGGTTTCTTTGCAATATTTGAGCTTTGGTTAAGATGCTTTAGTTAGGAGCTTTGGTTAAGACGCATATGGTATTTGCCTTGTTAACACTAATTCCCAACGATCGTATTTTCTACTAACCGAGTAAACATTCAATGGGTTATCACATTGTTTTTGTAGGAATTACTTAGGCATGCCCAGGATTTGAAGTGATAGAGTATACATCGAATTTTGTTATATTTGCCGTTATTAGCATCAGTTGCGTCATGTTATGCAAGGAGTGCATAACATGACGTAAGGGATATATGAGGGTTAATTGTGTGGCGGACACTTTTGAGGCAAGATGTGAGGCTACTTGTCGAGTGTTTATTTTTAGTAACGTAAGCCTGGTAATTTGTTGTTTGGAGAAGGATTTTTGCTTTAACTATCATACAATTTTGTTTTCTTTTCAAATTCCAAATTTAGTGACGTCTTGTTTGCCCAATTGAAGGGGAAGAGGAATATAAGGCATTTTTAATTAAAGCAGTATACTAAAGACCTTCCACTTTAAACAAAACACAGAACCTAATAGAGAGCATATACTTTAGTAAGCAATACTGAAATAACCAAGGCACATAATTGCTTTGATTAGATATTCAGAGTATTATGTAATATTTTCAAGTTTAACTAAAACATTTGTTTTAGTATTTGTTTTAGTTTTAGTACATTCTGGCTTTCTATAATTAATTTATTAATTAT
This sequence comes from Morbakka virulenta, assembly GCA_003991215.1. NCBI lineage: Eukaryota > Metazoa > Cnidaria > Cubozoa > Carybdeida > Carukiidae > Morbakka > Morbakka virulenta. The sequence goes on from RDPX01000564.1 coordinate 127,139, forward strand.
AGAAAGCCAGAATGTAGTGCCAACCAAATGTAATTCTAGTCTCCACCAGTTAAGGAATGTTGTGTCATAGATTAAATGTAGCCACCCTTATAGTTGAAGGAAAATGGAAAAGCTGCAAGTCTGGAAAAAAATCAGGTTTACAAAAAATTTTATTTGTAAAAATTAGGGATATCATCAAATCTTTGTGTGGACACGTTTAGTGTGTGTTTTGATGGTTTACAAGATTTGAAAAAGTATTGTAATACACGAGAAATGAAAACTTAATATAGTAATGTATCACCAGACAATATTGGAGAGTCAGTGGTTTTGCAGATGGGCAAATCAAGATCTTTGCAAGAGCTATTTTGTCCTCAATTATGTTTTTGGTTGAATAATTTGTAAGCAGTAAAATAAGGTACAATGTCAAAATCCAGTGGTAACTATTCTTTCACAAACTTTACAAAGTTATTGTACCTTTGAATTGATAGCTACTAGATGTTAATTGCTAGATAGCCCTTGCTACTATCAGTTAACTGTCAGGAAGGCTATCAAGTAACATTGCATAATGCTATGTTGTATGTATTAGAAGTCTTGTACAATAAAGCAAAGACAACATTAATGCTAAATATGTAATGGTAAAGAAAATGAAAGTAGAAGTAATGGCAAAGGTAAGAATCCAATGGTGCATCTTCTTAATAGTATAGTTGTGCTGCTTGGTTTAATTATGAAGCTGTGCTTAAAAATATTAATTTAATTAATTACTGTTTATTTGTAAATGTGCACTTTTAAACTGTTGAGGGATACAAGTGAAATGCTTGACTTTTTAAACTATTTTCTCCTTTAAACCATTTTTCTTTTGCACACCAGCTAAGGATTCACCTTTCTCTGAAATATTACCTTCTGTTTTTTCACATAGAATAGTTTTCAAGGAAATTATGTACCAAAATTGATCTTAGAAATTTACTTGTCTTATGTTGATTCTGTTAACTAGTAATTTTTTTGATCTCTGTGTATTTTATATATATTTCCTCATTGTTTGCTCTCGCTACCCAAGGTTTGTTTAGGATTCTTCTTTGAAACTATATTTAATAATGTGTAGTATAAGTGGAAAGACTTGATTTCTCTTGTTGCTTTGTAGTATAGAGCATTGCTGCAAAGCACTACTTGTTGCTCAAATTTCAACAAGAACTTCAGTTCAAAGCCACCAAGAGGGTTTGAAAAGTTCTTTCCAGAAGATAAAGGAGAAAATCAGCAAGATAATAAAGGTATGATTTTGACTTTAATTGTAAATTTTTTTTAGCAATATTCAAGCCATATGATTACAAGATATTAACAATTTGAAAAACGTTTTATGATGGTCTCAAGGTATTCTGTGAGGTACAACATGTTACTCTAAGGTTAAGGCTGGACTTGTTTAATCTTACCATAAAGGAATCTTACTATAAGTTGCCTTATTCCAACTGAATGTTTCTGTTAACTGTATTATTGTTTGAGAAAGATTCATTTTGATAAATAAACTAAATTAACAAATAAATTTGAAGTGTCTTTTAATTCCTGCAGTTTTAACACCCATAATGGTGAATATATTTATGGTATTTTCTTAATATTTTGTATCCTCCACTTTTTATTCCTTTCATTGATTTTTGTAAATTTTTGTTGTTGTTAGATGGTGGATCAGAACATGGCAGCTCAGGGAAAGAGCCTAAAGATCCCAAAGGAAAGGGGGGAAATGACTGGTGGAAAGAGTTAATGGAAAACCAACAGAGCTTACTTATTGCGTTAGGTGTGCTTGCAGCTGCTGGCTATTTTGTATTTTCATCTACCACTCCATCAAAAGAAATAAACTATCAAGAATTTAGAACTAATTATCTTGAAAGAGGAGATGTAGAAAGACTTGTTGTTGTAAACAAGAGTACAGTTCGTGTTTATTTGAAAAATGATCCCAGCAATGTAAGTACTCTTTAAACTTGATGGCCTTTATTTTGTTTATCAGTATTAGTAATTTCTTAAATTATATTAACCCAGCCATGCAGTCTGTGCTTATTGTTTTAAAGACCATTATTCCCTGGTTTTCAGTCTTGGGACCAGGCTAACAATGAGTAAAGGGGGAAAATGTGCCACTCTATTTTGAGAGGATCAGTAAAACCCATCACCATCCATCCATTGTTTATAGTCAGCCTTTTTCCAGCTGTCATTGGGGTACCAACTTTAAAGTAGACTTTGCTCTTTTTTAAGGCCAATATTTCCAGCATGTTTTTCAATCTTATCTCTCCACCTCATTGGAGATTTTTCTCATCCTCTTCTGCCTTCAACTTCAAACATCATTGCTCTCTTTACATTGTCATTGTCTTCTTCTCTTAATTTATACCCATATAATCTCAGACAGCTCCCTTTCTCACACAACATCATCAATTCCAGACTTTAATCCAGTCAAACTGATCAAATCTTTTTACATTTTTCTTTCACTAAGTCTTTTTCCACAGATCAATCTCAGCATTCCCTTTTTGCATATATTCAGTAATCTTTCTTCCTCTGCTTTCACCACCCCTGTCTCTGTGCCATAAACTATTACAGCCCTCACACACCNTCACACACATTGCATAGATCTTCCCTTTCATTTTTAATGTCAGTCTTGCTTGTTGACAAAGGATGTCCTTCAACTCATTAAACCTCTTCCATGCCATTCTAACTCTGGAGACCACTGCTGGCAGACTTCCACTACATGCATTTCAATTGCCTCCAAGATAGCAAAATGAATCTACGTTTTCCAAGCCACAAAACACTTGCTCATCACCATCATCATCAGCCTGGTGCTTGGTTTTAAAACATATCTTACACTTTAAACTTTCTGCCATTTTCCTTCCAAATCTCTTCACTCCATGACATCTTCCATGTATCCACTTCATACACCCTTGAAAAACCACAGTATTTGCCCTTACTGTTTTCCCACCTACGCCACAAGGATACAATTTTGACTCCACAACTATACCTCTTTCCTCCTCAGTCACCATCTCTTTCGTCTTTTCCATATTCACCTTCAACCCTATGCTTCTAAATGCTTCCTTCCAGGCTCTAAATTGTTCTTACAACTCATTCATGCTTTTGGCAAAATGACAGTAGATAATAATGCAACTCAAAATAAACTGTTTAAATTGGACAGGACAGTGATTAAGAGGATAGATAGTTTTGTTTGTCTCAGTACTGTGACAAAGTCAGTACTCACTAAAAAGTAAAGAAGTGACATGGTAATGGCTAGAGAACAGATAAATAAGCTGAAGCTGACTTGGAAACTAAAGGTGTTATTGCACTATTTGAATTGGGTTTTTGAAAGCAGTCCATTTGTCAGTTAAACTGTATGGCTGTGAATCTTAGATTTTTAACAATGAGAATATTAAAAGATATACAATACCAAGAAAACAAAATAAATAGTATTTTTGATGAAAGAATTGGAATGAGCAAGAAGATGATAAGGAAGTTAAGTTAATTATGACATGAAGTGTTAAAAGGGATGTAGAGAAGGGTTATCTGGAGGAAGACCTTTAGAATCATTGGAGCCTGATGTCACAGGTTGGAAGAAGAATGATGGTGATGATGACAGTTGGTGGCAAAAATTTTGCACACCAGTTAAGTTCAATGGCTTTAAAGGTAGCAACCTTCCTTGTATGGCATTATGCCCCACTACTTGTACTTGCTGCTAATTTTCCATGCAATATATATGCTGACACTCACAGTACTATAACTGCAGCAACCTACCTCAGATAAAAGTATTTTTCTGTTGTACTTTATCTTCATTGTTAAGATGCATATATTCTTTTCACCAATGCTAACTTTGCTAATAGAACCTACCCAGGAATTCAAATATGTGCCTGTCAGTGTTAAACTGGGGTTGGTAAAGGTTATAACTGGGAATGGTAAAATACTTTTGGGTGCCCTCATTTGGAGTTGATACTTCATTAGAAGGTTAACTAAATATTTCAACCAAAGTAAAAGTTATAAAGCATCTAGTGAAAATTTGAAGAAAAAACTTATTTAATGTCTGTTTGGCAGCTTATGAGTATGTAGTGGGTTGTAGTGTTCTTAAATTATCTGGAAAGGTCCCCAAAGGGTACAGAATTACTATCTGCTGCCCTTTTTATGTTATTGGCTCATTCTTGTATTACATCAGCCTTGACTAGCACAAGTATAATGATCTCTCATATTTTCAAACATTTGATAGGAAAGTCACTTGTCATTCAATGTTGGTAGCATAGAACACCTTGAAAGAAACCTGGAACAAGTCCAACGAGATCTTGGGATTGAGCCCTCACAGTTTGTTCCTGTCATTTATCTGCAAGAATCAGAATGGCTGAAGGAGTTTCTGAAGCTGACACCAACACTGTTAATTATTGGCTCCCTTATTTACTTTAGCAGAAGACTTTCAAGTGGAGCAAGAGGACAAGGGGTAAGATTGTTTTGAATATTTAATTCAGGTCAAAATAAGGTAACCAAAATTATACTAACTGTACATATCCTTTGTTTAATTTTTAGAAAATGTAGTAATTCCTTACAAGACAAACATTGGCAGTATTAAGTAAGATGTTGGATTTTTAATAAAATGGAACAATGAAATAGAATTTTAAGTCTCACCCGAGTACTTTCTAGCTAAAATGGTACTGTTTGATTCTGTAGTTTTGTTGTATATACACACACCCAAGCCTGAAAGTAAGAGTGGGCTGTTAAGGAAAATTAAAATTCTAATGGCAATTGTTTGGCTAGTGGTATAAACAAATGCAGCTTCCACACATATAAAAATTAATAAATATATTATGAATATGGAAGTGGTGCTTCAGGAAAGATTGACTTAAAGCAGTCATAGAGGAAGTGGAGGCTAGACAATATGTTTTAGAGGAACATTTCCAAATGTAACAGATACAATAATGATGTAGATGTTTGGAACCCTGATTGATGTAAAGGTCCTGTGATTCTTCTCTCGGATATAACCAGTTAACAATTTTCATAAGAATTATTGAAAATAATAGTTACGTTTTGTTTCAAAGTAAAATTGTCAATAGTAGATATGAAAGAGAAGATAATTATCCTTTAAAAGCTTCTTTTTTTTTTTGTATTTTTTGTGATTATTTAGTGAGTTAAAGCAATTTTTGATGTTATAAGAAATAAAGATAATATGTGACATGATATGCCTAATGTAACATTTCTACTTAAGGTGGATTTGATGGTGGTGTTTTAGTCATATTGACATACTGCTTAACATTTGTCAGGATAGCTTATGCTAAATAGAAACAACATTTTACATAATGATTTTTATCATTTTCAACTTGAATGCCCCATTTTTTATTTCACTGCCCATTGCCCACAATTAAAACTTATGCACCATTATAGAATATACAAAGGATCTATACATAACCTAATCTATGATGATCTGGAAGTGGATAATAGAATCTGTTTTATTTGAATTGGTGTTTTCTAGATTCTGTTAGGGTTGTGACAGTAAGAAGCTTAGGCATTGGCTCAGTTGCCAGTCAGAGACAGATCACAAGCCAAAAATACCTATCATAAATGATTTTTGCTTGGATTTTTTTATTTTTGGTTAACCATAGCACCACCCTTCTTTTCCCCCAATCTGAATTTTGTCATTGTTGGCAAATTTTACTCAAAATATACACATGAAGGATGATAATCATACCTCAGTATTCATAATGACTACCATTTCTTGTGTAGTTTTGGCTCATGACATCACTCAATATAAAAATGTCATTTTTGCCAATTTTTGGCTTTCTCACCATAAAGTTCAGCATGACCCCCTCACCCCCCCAAAAAAAACCAACACAACAACAAAGTTTTCTGCAAGGTGCTTGAGCAAACTCAATTGCTTGCTTGACATGACAGCTGAGTGCTCGGGCCAGATATGTTTTGCCAATTCCCAACCCAAGATTGTATACTGTTTTTTTGTAACATCTTGAGGAAGTTACATTTGTATAGTTGTTTGTGGTATTAAAGGTGCCTTTTTTGTCTGAAATTTATATCAAAATTCCAAGTTGGTAATAAATGGCAGCTTCCCTACTTTAATAATGCTGCTCTTTCACCTCACACTTCACAGAATTTTAAGGATCTTGTATATTGAAATTAGAGAAAAAAACCCACTTTGGACGTAATCACTTCTTTTAGTAGCATATTGCTTTTAATTTGTTGTTAATTTGACTTTGGCAGTACAGAGAGAACAGTCATTGTGCCTGTTAATCCCTCTATTTCATCAAAATTATCTGCTGTCATGGAATATGATGAGCAACCTATTTCATTTCAGTTTATTGTTTGGCATTTGTATCAGGGATTGTCAGTATCGTTTTGCTTTAGTAAAAATATAATTCTAACAGTAAATGAGAATTGAGACAAAATTCAGTTATCTACACGATTGTGTTTATTTGTTTGCTTTGGAACACTAAAGACTAAGATTTTTGTTTTTTCATACAAACACTAAGTGTAATCCAAAGGTACTTGACCAATAAATATTTTATCAAAACTACAGTAATTTATTCGTTTTGGCTGCTGTATGAGGTGTTTTCGTCTGTAGTTTATTACCAAGTATACTAAAACCAGGATTTCAATAGACATCTATACCATAATGAGAGGTTTACCATGTTGCAATAACCCTGAGGAAAGGGTGCAGATCACAACCTTATGAAGGTTGCAAATGCAGAATTGTGGGGGTTATCATGATCATGGTAACAATGACGACAGTGTGATTTGTTGTTGATAAAGTTAAAGCTGATGTTTTTTTTATTGTTATTGTTGCTATTGATATAATGGTTATTTATTCTGATGCTGACGGTGATTTTGGTGGATATTAATGATACCAGCAAACATTCATTGATCAATAAAAAAATTAATGATTGGCTTTTATACTAACACTTCGTTTTCAGGGAATCTTTGGTGTTGGACAAACAACAGCCAAGTTTTTTAACAAAGAAACAGGAATCAAGGTTCGGTTCAGGTGAGTGATTTTGAAGTTCCATTTCTTTATTACATCACTAAGTCTTGGAGGTTGAAATGAAATTCTGATGGTCTAGCTTTCCCCCAAAAAATTTAAGATAAAATTATTTTTGTGAATTATGGTAATTTTCTTATTTAATAGGTGATTTCTGCAGGATTTATGGCAGGGACCGGTCAGTTAATCATAATTTAACGCAAGCAAAAAATAAATTGTGCATCGTAAAAAACAGCAAAAGAGTATAGCGAAAGCCTTGCCACCGGATACCTTTTTTCAATGAAAGAGTAAAATGCAAGGCGTGACGTATCAGTCTGGCTGTTCTTTAATATTCCAAGGTAGAAGTCAATGAAATGTCAATGAAGCTGTGATAGAATCCAGATATCATATGTTAATAGGAATTAGCCAATAACTAGAAGAACATTACATAAATATAACTGAAGTAAACAACAAAGAATGCTGAATCATCTTGGAATTGAACGTTACGTCTGTAAAACAGCATACAACAGTATGCATTTGATACCTGTCAAAGCATAGCTACCGTTTTTTCAGATATTTGGGTATACCAGTTTATAAATTCATAGGTTATGTTTGATGTGAATATGCATTTGATATGTTTGATGGGTGAGATGATTGACAAAATACAGCAAGTTTTAAAATGTTTACGGATGTTAAATTATTTAGGGGACAAAAAAAATTGACAATTTTGGGGATGGGTTGGGTTAATTTGTTATTCATCGATATTAAACGGTTGGAAAAGAATAGATAAACGTCATCTATTTAACTTTTGGTCAGTTGTCACGTCCTTCTTTTCTTTAGCTTCCTATCTTTACCTGTTTGTAAGACAATAGTTTTGATAGCGATGAAGAGATAATCTATGTAGATTTTATCTTCAATTGAGCGAATACAAATAAGATAGGAGGTTTATGTTTTCCTAAGCTTAATTTATTACATTCATTACATCAGGGAAAATAATAGCTAACGTATGGAATAGAGCTTTCTATATTCCACAGTAGGTGTGAAATGAAAATGGCCCAAATGGCTGTTGGGGGGTTGTACAGGTTAAGAGGTGAGTGAATTGAAGTGCTGCAAAACCAGGGCGAAGAAGACAAAAGGAAAACTGTCATTTTTAGTCATGCTGCGATCGTGGTATTAAAATTTTAGAAGATTGGTAATATGAAATAATAGCAGCTAAATTTTGCTGGTTTGTATCAGTATAGTATTAGTGTGTTTGACTACGTTGTATTTGGGATCCACGGTTGACCTGTTCATTTGACATGTACTATGGAAATGAAGAGTGAAAAAAACTGGCCAAAAGACAAAGGCTATGCACTTGGATAAGAGCATCAAAAACGTAGAAACGGTGATGAATTACGTCTAGAACCAAAAATATAGTTGAAAAGATTATGAATGTCGAAAGAAACGGATGCAACTCTTTGCCGACACTTGCAGTAAGGTTGTCAACCATAGCAATTGCTTCCAATGTAGGGTATATGTTCGAAACGCAAGATTTGATTGTTAATAGCTTCTTTTAAAGTTTGCGGCGGCTCAATGAAGAAACATGATTCCTTTATAAAGCACACACCAAAAGTTACTATACTTCTAGCTACGCGTTATCCATAGAACAAAGAGAACCAGTGTACGACGATGACGTTTTGGAAAAGGGGAAAGAGAAAATTTATGCATTGGGATCTTATTGATATGCTAAAGTGAAATTGGAAAATATCAGACCGTTTTCTTCTTCCTTCATTTTTTATTTACAGTGATATTGATTGAAGGTAGGCTGAAAAGGAAGCCACTTAAGAACTGGCGGGGTTGTCACTGTATATCAAGGACGAGCGGTGGAGCAGCCTACAGGATATCTGGCGGATAACGTCAACATAGTCACTGGTCTAAAAATCGAAAACTCCAACGTCGTTATTTGTTATTTTATTACTAGAGTTGCCTTTCTTCCACTTGTAAGCATATGTTTTGCTTCACCTAGATTTTTTTGTTAAGTGTTTATTTTCGGCTCTATCATTTAGGGACGTGGCCGGATGCGAAGAAGCAAAAATTGAGATAATGGAGTTTGTAAATTTTTTGAAAAATCCCAATAAATATATGGAGCTGGGTGCAAAGATTCCAAAGGTTTGATGATTTTTTAATTTTAGACATTGTACGGTCTTGAGTGAGGTTAAACGATGACTGCTTCAAAATTTTGACCAGTTAGGCATTAGTCCAGGGAAATCATTGCGGAGGGGGTTATTATTTACATAAAATGATGATTTTCGAATTCAAAAATGAATACCGGTAGAAAATTCATTGTAACAACCGAGCAACTACATTTACAGTTTTTACGTTGACAGAATATTGAGGTGGAGCAGTTTTGAAGTCTTTGGAATGAACGGCAGGAAAGAGAGTACCGGAAAAGCATAGTCCTCTACGAAATTCTTGATTTAAGAAAAGTTTACTTTTCAACAAGCAATTGCAACAGTGGTTCCGTAATCATAATATTCGTGTTGATCTATTTTCCTTGCCCAAATACTTTTGGGCGTAACTTTGGAAACCATAACCTTAATTTAAAACCGCTATAATGTTCCAATTAAAGGATGTCGACAATAAGTGCAATTTACTGCTTCATTCCTAATCAGTGGAACTTATAAAATTTTTACCAATCCAACCAATTGCACCCCGTAAAACGAAAAGTGGCCTCCAAAGTGTTAGTTTCCTCTTACTTTGCTAGCCACTTTTATAAAAAACTACTCTTTCAGTCATTTGAAACCAGCTCAGCATTCCCAGAAGGTAATCTTAAGATACCTAGAAAAGATAAAACGGAAGAGGGTTATCCTGAAAAGCATATTTCATTTGTTGTAATGAACGCATTTATTGGGTGTGGGAGAACGAAATAAAGATACTCCATGCGAAAAATTTCTGGGAAATAGTAATTGCTTCATCCATTTTAACCAACAAGTTCCAACCATTGCAAATTACTGTCATTAGAGCCGTAAAGTCTTTTACTTTAGAAAGGTAAAATTCTTGGATGGCGGAGAAAGTTTCAAAGCAGTCAAAAACGAGAAAAGCAGCTGCAGGTTAGGTGTCTATTCACCACTTAATAATCAAGCCACAGAACGCAAACTGGATTTTCGACCTATACATCCTTCATAAAGATGGCAATCAAAAAGTAATGAATGACTTTTTAAGCTGCATAAATAACTGCAGTCCTTAATAATGTAAAGAATACGATGAAAACATAAGAAAACGTTTTTAGAGAAGATTGACTAAGGATTGCAATTTTTTTTTTAAAAAGTTATAAAATAATAACAGCTGTATCATTTCTGTTTTCTGAACCCCAGTTCACCTCAATTTCTTCAAAATCGAGACTGCGATAAAATATTGTATTGGGCATAACAAATCTAATTAGGTTTCCTTTGTTGGCATTAGGTTTTATTTCAGGAGAAAAAGGCCAGGAAAATTATTGATCGGGGTCAAATTTAGTCGCGTTAACTTATTAGCCGGGAAAAAATATTGGTCTTCCGGTCACTTTTTCCTATTGTTTTTTCTACGATAGAGTAACAATTGTATTCAGGGCTGCCAACTTTGTATGATAACTCTCCAAAATGGTTCCTGCTGGGTTTTTTTGAACGTAATTTTGAGGGTGAATTCCTTGTTTCATTCTAAGACTGTCTAGGCCTCGCCTCTTAATGGCATCATTAATGAGTTCACCATAGAGATTAATAACTTTTGGGTGATTTAGTTCATATCGATGAATCCGTTACCCCAGATGTACAGAGGGAAATGAAATAGATAGGATTAATTTTGAATTGACAACAACAGGGTTTTTGAATTTTGAATAACGTGGTATATGGTTCGTAGCTCTGACCTCAACTCATCCATGCAGTATTAAGAGTGATGGGACGGGGTAGAAGGTAGGGAGAAAGATGATGCTTGATTAGATTAACACATTCTGTAGTTATAAGCAAAAATACCGCAATTTTTTTTTATCAAGATCGATGCATGCAGTCTATGATAAGTTAATTCGTGATTTATTTGCTTGAAAAGTAACGTCGGATGAGTAAGCTAGGTTTATAATGGATATATTGTGGGAAGTACCTTTATTTTGAATTTGAACAATTGCTTAAATTATTTTTTTCGGGCTGCATCATAGAGATCTTTGTATTGAAACCTTTTATAAGTAGTGCCTTTTAAGCGTGACAAGAAACTGGAGTTGGCTGATATATTTGTTATATATCTTACAAACAGGACTGGTATGTGCATCAGATTAAACCCACCAATGTATGTGCAAATAACACCCCTTCATAGAATGAAGAATAAAAAACCTTCTCAATGTAGATTTAATAAGACATGTTTTACAAATTAAAATACATAATAATGTATATTTCTTTTAAATTCATGGCTCAACACATATTTTGTTATTGTTATTAACCTAGCGGTTTGAATAAATTCAAGGATCCAAAAGGTGTACACCGTAGCAAATTTTTAAAAGTTACAGCTTTATTATTAGAGGATAACGATTGAGATCTTTTAGTTAATTTTACAACTTTTCTGTTTCACCAAAATGACTGAGCTTGTTTCAAGAATTGAGATTTTTGCACCATAAAGTAGTATATGGTATTTCTGAATACTATAGTGATTATAAAGCATTGTTTGCTTACTTTGTTATGCTCAGGGAGCTATTTTGTCGGGACCTCCAGGGACCGGGAAGACACTACTTGCCAAAGCAACAGCCGGTGAAGCAGGCGTGCCATTCCTTTCTGTGTCGGGCTCTGAATTCCTGGAAATGTTTGTTGGTGTTGGTCCTGCAAGGGTACGAGACATGTTCAGTACTGCGCGTAAAAATGCCCCATGTATCATATTCATTGATGAGATTGACGCCGTTGGCCGAGCCAGGGGAAGGACTGGAGCTTTCGGCGGGCACGATGAAAGGGAAAATACACTTAATCAACTTTTGGTGGAAATGGATGGTGAGTTTAATTTATATGTTTAAATTTTATATGTTGATATCGAAGTATCTATCCATCTACATAATTTTTAAAGGAAAATTGTTGATTTTGTAGACCCGGTGATAGCCATAGTTACAGGAGCTTTATCACGGTATGAGCCGTAAACTGTTCTGAGCTACGTTTTTAAAGTTGCTTCCCCCGTAATCTGTGATTTTTGTTTTTCATTATCTAAGATGAATGTTTTTTCTCAGTCATTTAGTGGTCAAGTAGTTCCCAAGGATAAACTGACAAATTTTCACTTGAATAGCGTTTTCTGCATAAAGTGACTTTATATGGAAATATTTTTTTTGCATAAGGTATAGTTGCAGATGAATATTTTTGGAGGGATAGAGTTACAATACAGTTGGGTACAAAACTGCAAGTGTAGGACATCTTTTTCAAAATGTTAGCGCCGAAGTAATAAAGTTTGATCAAGGGACTATTAGTGGCGAATCCTTTATCTTCCAAAATACGTACCAAATTAATAGTCTCTTTGTTAATTGATAATGAAGTTGAGCCGACTCCATTCAAAGCTGTGGGCGGGCTCGACATTGGGACCTCTTGGACAACAAGCAGATTCCCCATCACTTGGTCACTACTGGGGTACACGCCGTGAATAACTGAGGTACAGAGAAAGTAGTTTCCCAAAAGCATGTAACATAGAGGGGGCCACAATGTTTACTGCATAAATTTTATTTCCTTGGTATTATTTCTATTGATACTTTCTATTGTCATGCTTACATTACAGGGTTTAGTTCCGCCACCAATGTTGTAGTACTAGCAGGCACTAACAGACCTGATGTCCTTGATCCAGCCTTACTGCGCCCCGGCCGTTTTGACAGGCAGATTCACCTGCCCCCGCCTGATATTAAGGGAAGGTACGTTTTCTTAACAATGTGGTTGCCATGTGTTTTTTTTGTTTAGCAGCACAAAATTTTTATGAAAAATTTTAAATTGTGATATTTTGCCCTGATGACTGCCCTGGAATCATGCCCATGCTGTAATGATTAGTTACCTGCCAGAGAAAGACCTCGAAAGAAATTAGAGACATTTACCAAATTATCGCTGAAAGATGTAGTTTTTTTAGTATATGTCAGTAACAATTCAACTGTTTGGATTATATCCAACACAAAACTACCATGGTCGTTTGCCCTACTAACGGAACTATGAATACATAGTTATTTATGCCATGACGCTGGCAATGAGTCTGTCGTCAACTGGTATGCTGATACGCCCAATACCTGTCATGAGATCTTACGCACGAAGAAGGTAATGCCCCAATATGGTCTTGAATTGTTACAATCGAATCCACAAAAACACAGACGAGAATAATTTTGATTCAGGGGAATATGCCCTCATCGAAAACAGTTTAAAGCTCCGTTAACTCACGCGTACTTTTTAAACACGCGTGTTTGCTGGTATAATTACATATGTACTTACTTTGTCAGTTTATTCCATATTAGATTATCCATAATTTGCGTACTTTTATACGTGTGCATATCTACTTATTTACTTTTATTCCTACATATCTATATAATTGCTTATCTGCTTACCTACTTGCCTATGTATTTAGTTCGGCACTTAAATTATTTTCTCGTATTTATTCATTTGCATGCCTATTTACTTTACTGCATAAACACAGCCTTTGTTCTAGCTTATACTTATCGGAGCAATGCACATCTCAATAGCAACATTTTTGAATTAGCTTTTAAACCAGCACATTGACCTAGCCTGATATCTTTTAGAAATAGATGTCACAGTGTCTTAGTATTTTTTGCTCTAGATCTTTTCTGTGTAGTTTTAATCTCCTTTCCTATTTGACAGTTCTGTTTACTTTTCCAGGAAAGACTTTTTATTTTTATTTTTTGTGTCCTCTTGATGCATATGTAGGTTATTTTGGTATTTTCATAATGAAACTGTTCGAAAAGTCCTATCATTCTGCCTGTTTTCTGAGTGTTTTTTTTATCTCGTCCATTTACCAACTCAGATGTTCCATTTTTAAAGTGCACTTGAAAGCTTTGAAAACAGACCTTGACATGGAACAACTTGCTCGAAAGATGGCAGCCTTGACACCAGGTTTCACCGGTATGTTAAACTTGATAGCTTAAGTTTTTAGTAATTTATTACAAAAAGTATCAGACAAGTGTTAGTATTTTTTTTGTTTCTATTTCTATTGTGTGTATAGTGTTTTGCGTCATGCGTTTCCTTATATGGTTTTGCTGTTATGATTTTACTGATTGTTTTTATTGTACGGTTTGACTATAGTGTTTTTTATGGTTATACAATAATGGTTTTTACTTCATGGTTTTACGTTACGGTTTGACTGTAATGGTTTTGACGGTATGGTATTTATGTTATGTTTGAACGTGATGGTTGGATTATTATGGCTTTTATTTCATTGCTTTAACGTTATGGTTTTAGGTTGATGGTTGACCCATTATGATTCTACAGTTTCCGTTTTAAAGTTTGTAATCTAGTCCTTTTTTTCTGTCAGGGCGGTGACGACAAGGTGCAAAACAATGCTAAAAGTAAATATTTATTATGTAAAGGTATTGAGTGTTTCGTTGTGTTTTTGGTTAATAGGTGCTGATATTGCCAATGTGTGCAATGAAGCAGCGTTAATAGCTGCAAGGTATTTGGCTAAGAAAATTGACTTGAAGCATTTTGAGCAGGCAATTGAGAGGGTTATAGGGGGTAAGTGATTGGAAATACAGTTTTAATTACTGTTTACAGTCAAGTTACGTTTTTTTTCTGTCATTTGTTGTTTTTTTTTGTGGGGTTTTTTGCTCCCAACCATGAACTTAAATACCAACTGATTTAATTTTTGTTCATACGAAGAACATGTTATATGTTATAGTTTTATACTAGCTCACACATGACCGTAGTATTGATGAAAACTTTAGATCAAAATGAGGAAAAGAGAGTAAAATAAAAAGAAATTGCAGATTGATGAAAATAGGTGACCGTAAAGAATAGGTTGGGCCTGTTAAACTCGCCTTGTTTTTGAAAGTGCCTAAGCAATAGATTTATCATCAGTCGTTATTCATAGATATAAAATATTTAGATTTTCTTTAGGTCGAGAAGAGGAACACTAAGCATATTATTGATATGACGTGATTAATATTGTTTGATTAGACTCACAATTAAAAGCAAAAGCAAAAATTGCAAAGCAGAAACATCGTATTTGCAAACGAATCTTCGGTCAACTTATTGATTAACCATTATAACCTTAGTGATGATAGTTTTGTTCTCCTTATTTTGTGTCGATAGGACTGGAAAAGAAAACACAAGTATTACAACCAGAAGAAAAGAAAACTGTGGCATACCATGAAGCAGGTCATGCAGTCACAGGCTGGTATTTAGAGCACGCAGACCCAGTTCTGAAGGTACGTCGTACAGATAATTTTCATATTATGCACACCCATACTGATATGCATACGAATTTAGAAAATACATGAACTTCCACGAGGCTGACACATCGTTTCAAGATATTTTATTTCAGAATCTGATTTAAATGATTATGGAAAATTCTTTTCGGTCAGTACATTGATGCAGCACCTTTTTTGGTTCCAACCTTCCTTATGTTGTACGAGTTTCAAGAAATCATAATGGCTTTCTTCCTTTCAAGCACAATTTTTTCAAAGGCTATCTACTTTAGCTTAGTGGACTGTCATGTCCAAATTATTTTCATCAACTTGGGCTCCACCTCGATAACATGTTAAAGCACTCCCGTGTTCCTTTCTCCTAAGCCATATGATTTTCACATCATTTGACAATATAGTAAAGACCCCTAAACTTTCAAACGCTCTCTGGTGCGTTTTTATCAGTTGTCACTTTGTTTATATTGCAATGTCTTTGTCTCATAAAATCCTCTACTTATCGATAAAGCTTTCCTTACGAATCGCCGTTTTTCTGCAATAGAGCATAGTATAAGATGAGTTACAAAACTGTGTAATCTATAAACATCATAGTTTTTTGACAGAAAAGGCTCGTAATGATGCTTTGATCGACTGAAGTCTTATGAAATCCTTTTACCATTTTGTGGTGCTACAGCATATTTTTTATTCCAGTTATTTGTGTAGACCTTGATTTACATCGGGATGTCTTTGTCATTGATTGGATTATTTGAGGCTCTTTTTCCGATCTTGCCCTAATTTCAACTCTTTTAGTAGGTTTTTTCCCCTACAATACACACCCTTCTTTCGGTTTTTTAGATTTCAGTACACATCCCCCCTCCCCAATACACATACACAGCTGAATGTATATAGCAATGCCTGACGCACTTCCCCAATGTTTATTGTACATATACTGTTGTTTTTTTCAATTCTTCGTATCTCCACTATGTTGACTAATTTATCGTGTACAGTTTGGTCGCGATATTATTTGCTTCTCATACTCAGCAGCTTAAAGATTGGCTCTGGTTTTTAATTTACACTTTACAACGAAAGCAAAATTTCACCTATAAGTGTATAGTAAAATCCAGATTCAATCTTTAAGGCGCTCTAAAGTGGATTAAAAATTCCGCAAATATTACTTTAATCTCTTTAAGAATTTAAATAAGAATGGTTATCTCTTCAAATGTGTTTTTTTAATCGTAGTAACAATAATGGTCTAATTTTGATCTCAAGCGTTCTACTCGTATGTGGAAGAGGCTTCTTTTCTTGCTTAAAAATCCTTGATTTTATGGACTCAGTGGAAGCCATTGATATAGGATGCTTATCATGTCGTAAGTCGTGTGCTTTTTTTGAGCTACGTTTGGAGAGATACTTCTTCCATCGTCAAGCTACTAAAGTAGTTAGACATAGCTATTTGATACTTTGATAGTGGGGACGTGCTTGGTGACAGGAGTTTACTTGTTTGGGGGAGTCACGCCTTACCTGTCTTGTGTTTCTTGTGTTTCTTTTCCGTAATACTGGAAGCCATATTGCTGGAAAAGTGTAAGATAGGCTGTTGATGTAATTGCGGTGCTGTAGGGAATGGATGGTTTCTTTTCTTTCTCTTGTTGGAGTATCTATTTACCAGAATCTTTTTGTTTTTCCAGTCAAAGGTATGATTTTTTTTACCAGCAGTGCAATGTAGAGGGCAGGACATCCCCACCGTGTAGTCTTCTAACTATGCTGTTTCTCTCTTAAAATGGAACTGGATCCTTTGGCTTTGAGAGTATCATCCTAAGGTTGGATGTTGTGAAAACTGGACACTTGATATTATGCTGTCAAAGGGTTCGTTTTGACTGCTATCTGATGTCCTTGACATAGTGTAGACTTACTTGTTTTACAACTTCTTTTTCATTTTCATGATTAGGCCCGTTAGTTTTTCGTAATGCCCTCTTGACATCCCTAGTATAGTATTGATTGGATAAGAGAACCTTTTGAAATAGTGCTGTCTGGTTTTCTCTTCACTGGGGCATCAACGAAGGGCTATTGTCTTTCTTTTCCTTTTTCCATGGCGAACACGATGTTTAAGTGAAGACTGTTAATGTGCTCAAAGAAACCTTTTATAGTCTTCTTTAATAAATGTAAAAACATCATCAACGTATCTTTGCAAGACAGTTGGTCCTTGGTCTGCTGTTGATAATGCTGTGACTTCAGGCTTGGATGAATATTTCAGAAATCACAGAAGATGTTGGAGCTCCCATGGGTACACCGCTGTTCAGTGTGTACATGTTATTGTTGAATAGAAAGCCTGTGTTGGTAAGAAGTGCTTTTACTAAATTCAGGGTGTGTAGAGGCTTTAGAGCAGTTCTTGATGGCAATGAATCGTCATATTCAAGTAGGTCCTTGGTAATTTGCAAGGTATCATTAACAAGGATACTTGTGTATAAGAAGTTCATTGGATTATGTTAAACCGTGGTGTATGAGCCATTGTTGAGGTGTTAAGCCATCTTAGAAGCAATTATCCTGGAGATAGGTGAACAATTCAAGAGTAACTTTTTTACAGTCAGTAAGAGAGTAAGGAAATATTTTAAATGGATATTTGATTAGATTATATTTTTTGTTTGTCATATACTATTGCTACCGATTAGCTCTTTTTATACCTTTACTGTTATGTAGGTTTTTACAATATTTTAAACAGGACGTATATCAAGTGAGGTTTTTCTTTAGTGTTTTGCCCAGTATATATATTAGATAAATAAATAAATATTAAATACTAGACTCCTTACCATTTCATTGGGCAGACTCTAGTAGCAACCGGATGTTAGATCTTCAGCTTACAATATGAAAGGGAAGCGTGGTAGAATCCTGCCAATACCCTAAAGATTTTGACTCCAGCTTTTTTATCCGTTAACATAGGGCCTGTATTAGGTTTGTACTTGTTTTCGGAGGTAGAGATTGAGGGAGGAAGGGATAAAACCATCACTTGATGTGTGGCTTTAAAAGGGTTGGGGAGATCTAAAGGTATATGATTCTTTACAATCACTTGTAATTCAGCATGAACAGACCCAGTGGGATTTTCTTTTAAATATTCCATACCCATCAACAAATAGGTTTTTGGACTTTAATATCACCTCAAATGGTCTTTTAGCATTAAAGAGGAAATTTCAATGTTATTAATACGTCTTTGTTTCTTTGTGTTTTGCCAGGTGTCAATTATTCCAAGAGGACGAGGGCTTGGATATGCTCAGTATCTTCCCAGGGAACAGTTCTTATACTCAACAGAACAGGTAATTAAACATAGAAGACACTACTGGAATGCTTTGTAAAAGTCGTGTATATTCTTTTCTTAACATTCATAATTGTATAAAAATTACATCTTTTGGTACGAAAATTGAACAAAGGTCCACCACTTTCCAGTCATGATGGCCAATGTACAATGCAAATCGTAGAGTGCTGAAACCCTGGAAACCAAAAAGAGACAGGAGGTTATTAGTTAATTTTTAATTGTTGGAAAAGTAGCGTAACAAACGTTTCGTCATCTTTTACTGTGGAAGCCTACACAAAGGAAGCGCAAGCCATGTAAGTTAAGTAAGTAAGTTATCTTTTTAATTTGTCATTATTATTTCGTACAATAAAAATAGCTTGGTTCTAGATCAAATAACACGGGGAGGAGGAAAATATATATATATAAAAAAAAAATAGGTAGAAGTAGTTAAAAGTAGCTAAGTAAGCTTTGGTATATTTTTTTTCATCACAGCATTTACAAGTTGAAAGTAATCGGTTTCTATCAAGGAAACAAGATTAAAAATAAAACAACTGAAAATAAAATGGACTATAACCTATTACACAAAATAGCTGAAGTTTGTATTCAGTCTTTTCGAGCCCTAAGCAATTCGATTAGTGTAGACAATCACTTAATTCTTGCCTACAATGTCAAATATTTCAAACTGCAAACAAGTTTACATTTTGAAACTTGAAAAGGTTTTGCAAATTTTCACCGCACCACTCCTTACTTTCGCCTGCATTTTGTTTATGTGAATATTAATGTCTTTTTCATCAAACCCCGTGCCTTTCAAGTATGATTTCAGGCAATTTGTCAAGCATCCAAGTGACCCTACCATGATCGGGATCATTTCAAAGCTGTAATTAGATACACGATTTGGAAATTATGAGCTAGGGGGTCATAATTGTTGAGTTTCTCCTGACCTTTTCTGCTAATATTGGTCCCAGCTGGACAGCTGATCCCTGTAATCGAAAAAGTTTTATTTGTATTGCCACTTACTAGTCAATCAGATTTTTTGTGATACTTTAGTTATTGCTCTTATCAGTAGGTTCCACTTTATTCAAAGTTGTCGATCTTACGTTATTAAGTCAGTCAGTAAGCAAGGAAGTAAGGAAATATGTAAGTAAGTAAGTAAATATTTCAGTAAGCAAGGAAGGAAGTAAATAAGTTAGTTAGTTAGTTAGTTAGTTAGTAAGTGATTAAGTAAGTAAGTACTGGAAGGAGGGAAAGAAGGAAGTAAAGGCAGTAAACAAATTATTAGAGTAAGCAAATCACTTATGTAGCCTTTTTCGAGTATTTCATTAAGCAGCAAAAATTCCTATTTTGGAGCACTGAAGAACAGAAAGTGTATAATAGTAGCACGAATTGAAAATAATAACCTTTTGAAATGAGCATATTTGCTCAGATTTAGCAAGTATGTCAGCAGTGAGGTAAGTACTTAAATAGGAGCACCATACATTCCGGAAGTGCAATGTATATTGTTGTAATATCTCGTTGTAACTGCACTTCAATTACAGTGAAATGTTTTATTTTTGTTTTGTATTAAGTTTCCTTCATCATTTTTGAAATCAATGCCCATGATGACCTGCATGAGCTTGCTTTTGGTGATTTATCAGATCGCCCAGTTCATTTCTTAAGACCCCACAATTTTTTTGTTGTTGTTAGTGAAGACCACATGATGGATCACACGACTGACATGATTGACGATAATGTAAAATTAGTGGGATCTTAAGGAAAAATAAATTTTGAAATTTAGGCGAACCGAGTCAAACCGCTTAGAAAAAGGATTACTTTATTAAGTTAACTTAATAGTCAAAGTCTGTACTCAAAGTTTGTCATTTACCATCTAAAATACCCATCAAAATGAGAATGGAAAATAATGAGGACGCGAAGGGAAGGAAACTGGAGTTCAATTAGTGACAATACAGAAACTCCCAGCCTCTAAAAACGTCACTGTTATATAGTAAGAAAGGTGTGTACCAATGCAGCCGACTTCATTTTTTGAAGCCAAAGCACTTTTTCTCACCACCATTACATTGACAGAATGACAGAAGGGGGCCGAGTCCTTTAAATGATTTGTTTACAAATTTTAAGGTATCATGTAATAATGAGAGTCGAACAAGAATAGGAATTTCTGGACCTTAAGCAAGATTCTTCTTTAGCATATACACTGAACCAATCAAATGTAGATAGCAAATCGTGGCATGGCTCAAGGTCATGTATCATGGTGCCTCGACGAAGCCCCAGGAGGTATCGTATTTTTTGACTATTGAAGGAGGTGTATTTGGAAGCAAGGGATTAATTTAGTCAGTGTGAGTTTTGGATTGCAACTCATTTAGCAGGTTGGTAGTAAAAAGCTTAAAATCACAAAAGGGATAACAAATGGAATTTTCAGCTTAACATAATAATGAAATATATATTGAACAAAAAAGGCACAACACGTTGAGTTCTTTTGGAAAGTGTGTCTTTTCTTTCATTCGCTGTGACTTAAGTTTGAGTTGCAGTAGAAATATTAGGGAAAGTACGAAAAAAACAACACCAAACTGCATTAACAGGTTAATTTTCTTTTTTTTAACTATATACCTGGAGTACTATGTGAAACCCATATTAAATTTGGAAGTGTATGTTTCTGTTGTACCAAAAGTTTCACCATTGTCCAGACTACCAACAATTTGTAAGAAATGTATAATTTAAGAGGAACGCTCTTATATATATTAGCCCTAAAGGGGGAACCATAATCCCGGCTGTTTATTTAATGGTTGAATAAATTATATTATAATATTATAATAGCCTTATAATATAATTATTATAATTATTATAATAGTCCTATAGTATTATAATAGCCTTAGGCATGTTTGCCACTTGAATTTACCAGTATCAGTGTTAAATTGTGCGTGATGGCTTTATTTGTGTTGCCATTTTTTAATAGCCGTTTAACATGTCAGCTGAGAAGAATTGTACTTTTTTATTGTATGTTTTTGCCGTACTATGTAGTACATTTATAATATATAAAATTTTTACATATCTTTTTTAGTTGTTTGATCGGATGTGTATGACTCTAGGAGGAAGAGTTGCAGAGCAGATATTTTTTGGAAGAATCACCACTGGTGCTCAGGATGATCTCAGTAAAATTACAAAAAGTGCTTATGCGCAGGTACTTGATAACTTTATAATTAACAGCTGGTTTAGTAAAGGACCTCTATAGACTAAACGAAAATGCTAGAACTGATGTCAACCCAGCGTTTGCTACTGTGGTAATGCACCACGTTTTGAGGATATGTATTTCTGAATGTAAGAGATACAATTTTGTACGTATACTTTGTACAAATGTATGTAAGCAAGTTAAATCAAGTTGTCGTTAAATGGTTTATAGGTTGGCATCTAGCGGTGGTAGTACGGCAGTTAACCTACTTGAATTTTCACTTTTATAAGTGCCCACAAGCACAGTGGAGAACATACCACTATGTTGAAGCAGAGTGTAATTTGTGAAGATTGTGGTACGCGAAGTATGAGCCTAGATCGTAAGACGCGTTGTGATTAAAGGGAATGAATAGGGTGTATTACGCCAATACCATCTAACATAGCCTGGGTACCCTATGCAGAATTGCAGTGGTGGCAGCCCGAAGCTGAATGCATACTTTTTGTATAACGTATAGGTTAAGGTCGTTGTGCTGTTGATTTTGTTCAAGACATCGTTCTCTTTGACCTTATGTTTTTTTCATGACATTTACTACAGGTTGTCACATATGGAATGAACGAGAAAGTTGGAAATATTTCATTTGACTTACCAAGAGATGGTGAGCCAACACTTGATAAGCCATACAGCGAGGCAACAGCACAACTGATTGATGAGCAGGTGAGGGAGCTCATTGACACTGCATATCAAGTCACACACAAACTAATCACCGACCGAAAAGCAGATGTAGAAAAGGTATTTTTGAGAATTTATTGCTATTATTTTTTAATATTATTGTTATTGTGTATCCTTAACTGGCTATTAATCTCCCATTTGGCTATCAGCTTGGTTAAAGTGGTAGGGAAAAGTAGGGGGAAAAAGAAAGAAAAGGATAGGAAAAAGAGACGGTAAGGGAAAGGCCCACAGGTAGACCAGCTAAAATAAGGCAAGTAGATTGTAGAGAGCAGGAGGAGAAAAATCAGTCAGCATTCTTTATTTTATATCACAGGACGAAGTTGTCGTTGATGATGTTTTATATTTAAAAAACTCGATTAGAGGTACTTAATACGACCAGGCATAACGAGGTGGAGGGGTTACACTCTAAGGTCACTTTACTTTGCATAACTCAGTAAGGTTTTTGCCGTAGAAGTTAGAGTGAGGTAGTGGTCAGCATTGAGTACATTCTTGTTGGTTTGATATGATATGACTTGTTTTAGTACAAGAACAATTTTGCCAGACGCATAGCTTTGTACCTGAATAAAACCGGAACAGGTAAAATTTCTCGTACTCGAGATTTCTTAAATATTTATTGCTATTAGCGTTTCTGAAGGCAAAAAGGGCACAAGCACATGGAAGCTGTGCCTTCGTAGTGTAAATCTGCACCTCAGTAGTAGTTATTTTAATGGTCACTGCTTTTAAATATTTAGTTGATTAACTTGGTCAATTAAAGTGACGAAGAGCAAAAATACTGAGAATTTAGCTCACTCTCGAACGCACACACGTTTTTACTTATTTAGATGTCATGGTAGTTAAGCAATAAGGGAGGATCTGTGATTTTGACTTGTGAGCTAGCAGTGAGTGCAGCAACACAGAGACTCCACGTTCTTTACCTTTGGAGGAAAAACCACAAATCCTGGTGAAAGCCATTCCTCGGGATGGAGAAGAGCATACGACCAAGGACATTATTTAATACATCAATACCGGCTGTCCTTTCCCCTGCTTCATAAGTAATCACGAAGTTAATATCAGAAAGATGTAACCTTAACACTTCACATTTCATGGAAAGAGTGCGATGTACCCAACAAATTATCTGTCAATATTTTTACTTATTTTACTCCAGCTGCTGCAGTTGGAGAACATTTTACCCTAATTGGTGACAATAATTCGGGTTGCAACTTTTAAATTTCTACCGCCCATCATTTGTTTCACTATTTTACATTTTGTAGGTTGCATCACGTCTATTAGAACAAGAAGTTTTGACCAGGGAGGACATGATTGATCTTCTTGGAAAAAGACCTTTCCCCGAAAAATCAACGTACGAAGAATTTGTGGCAGGCACTGGAAGTGAAGTAGAGGATACCACTCTACCAGAAGGACTGAAAGAAATGGATGGTAAAGATGACACGCCTGAAAGGCCAATTCCGGCCTAAAATTTCTATCAGCAACTATATTGCTTTTGTTGAAGTATGGATTTATATCATACACCATAGATGCCCTCAAGCTGCTGGAGTAGTCATCTTTTATGACGTAATTGGGGTATCTAATATATACATAGCTTTACGACTTGCCATCAGCAAATGTTATTTCATTCCCAGAACTAATGTAAATTGTTAGCATTTTGAATTAAGGAAGTCGAGTGATGGCGTGGATTGACAAGTAACTGTCAGTGTATGATAAAACTGCTATTTCTAATAGGATTCTTGATTGTAGTGTAGTATTAAAAGATGATACAGATATATTTCACATGCGTTTAAAATTCGTTTTATTTACCTTTTATTCAGCCCCCACTCGTGATTCATGTTAAAGATCAAGTTTAAGAAGACCAGGTTTGGAACATGGAATGTCAGAAGCCTCACTGGCAAAGGTAAAGAATTAGGAGACTTCTTGAGAAGGAGAAATTGTAACGTGATGTGCACACAAGAGAACAATAAATGTAAAGTCATATATAGGGAGTCTCCAGAAGAACGAAATGGAGTGGGAGTAGAGTGAATGAAAAATATGCTGAGGAAGGTTTCGATCGCTTGGACGTTGTAAATGTAGTGTTAGCATATGTTCCACAAGTGGAATGTAGTACTGAACGAAAGGAGAGTTTTTGGACACCTCAAGAACCACTGGTGAGAGGAATACCCAGGCAGGAAAAAGTGTGATTGGTGCAGATCGGAATGGGCACATTGGCCAGGAACGAGGAAGCTTTTAGAGCGAACATGGAGGATTTGGTCATCGGAGGACAAATAAGGAGGGAGAAAGTACCCTTAAAATTACAGAGGCCCCAGAGTTTGTCTGTGTAAACTCCCTGTTGAAGAAGAGAAGCGAGTATCTGATCACGTATGGTAGTGGAGGTAGATGCTCACAGATGCATGGTTCGACAGAGACGGGCTGTGAGCCATCAACTGTACAATAATTAATAGGGACCCCATAGCTCCTCAACACGGACGTTTGGTAGTCGACATTAAGTGGAAAAACATGGAGCCACTAAAGCTCCCCAGAGTATCTAGAATCAGGAAATGGAAAATGTGTGATAAGAAGGAGTTTCAAGCAGCTGTACGAGAAAAAAGAACGGGAATGTTTGAGAAAGTTGAGGATGAGTGGAGCCTCCTAAAGACAAAGGTTGGGAAAGCAGAAGAGGAAGTATGTGGTAGGAGTAAAGGAGGACTACCTATCCAGAGGGACACCTGGTGGTGGGAGAACAAAGTTCAAGCAGCCGTGGCAAGAAAGAAAGCTGCCTTCCAGTAATAGAATAATTCACAAACATGCGAGGCTGAAGCAGAATATAGAGCAGCAAATAATATGGCAAAACGTTGTGTAACAGAAGCGAAATGGCAGGCGCCTCAGGATTGGTATGAGAAGTTAGATAGAAAGGAAGGGAAAAGCATAGTATATAAAGTTGCAAAAGCGAGAGAAAATACGTTAAATGATGTCGACAAAGGTACTCTAGTCAGGGATAAGAATGGAGAAATGTTGTACATAGATGAAGACATAGCAGAAAGATGGAGGAATATTTCGAAGAGCAGCTCGATGTAGAAAATGACCAAGAGCCTTTGCAAGCGGTAAACCCTACACAAGATCCAGTGATGAATATCTCAGATGACAAAGTAAGAAGAGCTATGAAGAAGATGAAATTGGAAAGGCTGGAGGACTATCCGAGCTTACAGCTGATCTGTTGAAAACTTTGGAAGAGGAAAGGGTAGAGTGGGTGCCTGATTAAAACTTTGGGAAGAGGGGAAAACCCCAGGTGAATGGTAGAGCAATTTTGTTTCAATACTCAAGCAAAAAGGAAGCAACCTAGAGTGTGGGAACTACAGAGGAATTAAACTGATGGAACATGTGATGAAGACCATGAGAGTAGTGGACGAAAGACAGAAGAATGATATATATATATAGATGAAAGACAATTTGGACTCGTGAAGGGGAAAGAAACAACAGACACGGTCTACATCCTTAAACAGCTACAGGAAATTAGTCCAGAAGGCGAGTCAATTTACCAAGAATTTGTTTATCAGGGTGAGGCACACGATTGGATTCCACGAGAAGTTGGATGTTGAGGAAGGAAAATGTACCGGAAAAGCTGGTCCGAACAATACAGGAAGTGTGCAAAAGGGCAAAGACCGCAGTAAGTGGGGAAGGAGGTTCATCTGATTTTTTCCCGGTTGAAGTTGGACTCGGCATAGAGTCTTTACGGTCATGGACGAGATATAGAAGGATGTTAGGCATCGAAACCTATAGCAGCTTCTGTATGCCGATAACCAAGTGAGGAGTTGGAAGAAAGATTGAGGTTGCAAGAAGCGCTTGAAATCAAAGGCTTAAAGTTAACTGTAGGCAAGTCGGAAGTTGTGGCAACTTCAAAGGCTGGAGATGAACAGTATGTGGTAGAAGGTAAACATGGATCAGAGCTAAAGCAAAGGAAAGCTTTTAAATATTTGGGATCAACTTTGAACGATAAAGGAGAATGTGAGGAAGAAAAGACTTAGTAGAGGCTGGAATAAGTGGAGGGAGGTAAAAGGAATTGTATGTGACCAAAAAATCCCCAAGAGAGCGAAGATTAAAATATTCACAACTGTCATCAGGCTTGTCTTGATGTGTGGAGGAGAAACGTGGGCGCTGAGGAAGAATGAGGAAAATCTGTTTATTGCCACTGAAATATGGATGATAAGGTTGATCACAGGAACGTCATTTTTGGAGCATTGCACAAATGAGGAAATAAGGACAAGTGCTGGGATTGTTTCGATCAGAAAAAAGCTTCGGGAAGCTGGATTGAGGTGGTATGGACATGTGCGGAGAAGGGAAAATCATGAATGGGTCCACAAGGCTTGGGCCGAACTAGTGCAAGGGAAAACAACGAGAGGAAGGCAGAGGCTCAGATGACAGGACGTAGATAAAAGAGATATGGAGTGTAACGACATGAGCGAGGAGCATGCTGCAGACAGCAAGGTGGAGGAGGAGGATTCTTGCCGCAAAACCCTGACCTTAGGGACACTACTAATGATGAAAATCAAGTTCACTAACAGTTTTTTTGCTTCAGATGGATAAAAAACGAATCTGCCTGGAAAATACAAAACCACCAAGAAAATGTTTAAACTATCCTGGTACTTTGTTGGGGTCTTATGGGCTTCGTGCAAAATACCACCCCGACATTTGGTCAAGTGCACACCACTTGCTTCCACTTGACTAGATCTTGGGACTGCTTCCACCAGCTCATATATCCATATTTTTCAGCTCATATATTTTGCTCTCTAGTTAGGAGTGGTTTGTTACGTAACACTAACAGTATGTTAGCACTTATTAATTGGTGCCAATATTATGACAAAAGCCATGGGAACGACCAAGAGGGTGTTTAACTGAGAAGATAAGAGGATTGCTTTCACATTCTGGCTGCAAAATTTCTTTTGAATCCTTTTCGAAAACAGGATAGTAGTGAGCAATTTTTATAGCAGCACTATATTAAGTTGTAACCAATTTTCTGATCCATTTATAGCAGCACTATATTAACCCTTGTAACCAATTTTTTGATCCAAAGCATGGCACAACTTACAAGTAGATAAAAGATTGTAGCAGTAGGACTGTAACAGGAAAATACAACAAAAATGTACTCTTAACAAAGCACTGGATCCAGCAAGCAGATTTTGTATTCGGATGGCAACGTTTGTTAGCACCATTATATCCTATTGTTCCCAGGAAATGCAGAAGGCATCGATGAAGAGCCTCCACCATCATCGCCTGGGTCATTTCGTGAAGGATGTATTAAAGAAAGGCAATAAAATTGCTCCAAAAATTAAAACTAAAATAACTTGAATGGAAGCCACCGCTATTCAGGAAAATACGGAATACTAACAAGTACACTTGCCCATTGAATCTATGATGCATATCAATCAAGGTATATGTGGAGGCTATTCAAACACTCCACATAGGATTAAAACAGTTTTAGGTTTCATTAGGGCTTTTTTTCACTACCTTTTTTCAGTCAGTTGGCCTTAAGTATTAAGCACTGGACCAGAAAGATAGACCAGTCTGCCAACATATACAACCTGGCAGTTAATGAAGTACGTAACAACTGGCTATACAAAGAAAGACGTTTAATTTATCAATGAGCTTCGTTTGTTTCGTCTCACCCATGAAATAAGGCTGCTTAGCACTTATCAACACAATCACATTTTCGACATCAAAATCTGATTAAATAGACCCTCGTGCTTTTGACGTCGTTGAGCAACTTTTGCTAAATTAACTTTCAAACTGTATATCTTTATCTGAAAAAACGAGCCACAATGACACATTTTTACCCTTGGTGTCCTCCTGAAAGTTATATCGAAAAAATATAGCCCATGTTCAGCGCAGTTTTTCAAATCACCTTGGCACAAAATTGGGCTTTCTAGGTTGCCTGGTGAAATTCATTTCTCGACTACAGAGGGTTGTTCTGCACTACACGCCCTTCACTCTCCCACCACCGACCTATTAGTTCACTTGGTAGTAAATTAGGTTTTCCATTGCAGGTCTGTCTTTGACCCTTTTACCGTACCAGTCACCTCTGTGTTCCTATTACAAATTAGTACAGGTTTTGCTCAATGAAAGGCTGCAAAGTAACATTGCACCAAATGTGCGCTTTCTAGATTGCCTAGTCTTTCATTCCATTTGGAACAAGCGCGCGCGTCACACAGACACACACACACACACACACACACGCTCGTTAGTAGACTTTAAATTTTTCAAATTTACATTTGAATATCCAAATTATACTTCCGACCTGTGATGAAGTTTATTGTTTGACTTTACTTTCAAGAGCCCATTTAACTAGCTTATTAACCTCTTTGTGCGTTCTAAAGCCAGAAAGGAAATTCGTGATTTATATTTATTACTTTTTCGGACCTTCGGCTTGACATGGACCTTTAAAAAAAAAGCCATTATTTTCCAGCTCGCTGAAATGGTATCATGTTGCTTAAGAAATTAAAACTGGACCCCTTGAAAGATATTGGATCACTATTTTGGACTAGACTGACGCATTTCAACATATAGGTTCCTAGCTGATGCTAATCGACAGATCAACATATGGTACCTTGGAGGGGCATTAACTCTATCAATGTTCGAATCTAAATGAATTTGTTACTGTAAACTGATAGTGTTGGCTGGTGCCTCTGCCATACTAACTTGCATCATCATTAACAAAGGCTAAAATGTAAATTAGATTTTCTGATCTTCTTTTGTGTAAGATGGCTAAAATAAAACCTAATAAAGTGTTTTGAAGTTTGGCTTTGCTGTGTTAAAATCCTAACCTAATTGAACCCAGGTTTTTGTGATCTAACCATAATGCTGGCAACGATATGTAATCATTAACTGGAATTAATACACAAACGTCCTACGGTTTTCCAATGAAACACCTGTTAATTAACAAATACCTCAGCAGTGACTAAAGGGAATTCACCCATGGTTTCTCTATTTGTAAAGACTATGCGAATTTCAGACTATCTTATCCTTTGCAGTGTTTTTCAAAGTTGTAAAAGAGTAAACAAGGTCACTGACAAAACTTTATACTTTTGTTGGGAATTTTTAATTTTTTACTCTATCTAAATTAATAAAGCTTTGAGCACTTCCATTTCCTATCAGAGCAAAGACATCGTTTAAGACAACCTGAACTACTTACCCGGAGATAACACAATAGCTTTTAACTTATTCACAAATCATTAACTAGATGAGGCAGGGCAGTAGTTGGAGAAAACTCCCTGTATTATTTAAAGCTTAGTCATTGTTTTTTTCGGCATTTATTTACCAGTTCACTGATATAATTTTCCTTTTATCAAGCTGCTGGAGCTAATAAAAACAATTCTTAATTGTGTTCATAAATGTGAAGCCTGCTGTGCCTTTATAAACTTGACTCTTATAAAACAAAGTCTAGCGCATGTGATAGCTTGTCACTGAATGTGATCAAGCAAACACAATGTGCTTGGTTGTCTCATCCACAATTACCAGTCATATTTTTGTTTATCACACCATACGGTAACATTTCCCTGCGCCAACCAATTTGTTCGAGATTAACACTTAGTAGTGACATATTCTTAGCCAATTCCAGCACAAGATTAGAAGATACGTATTTTCTGTTTTATCATTTAAAGTAAATGGTTCCATCTCTCTTAACTCTAAATCGTATGAGAGACAAACGTAACGTTTAGTACTTCTGTTTATGTGGTGGAATTTGAAGCTGGACCCTTGCGCACAATCAACCGACAAACTTTCACTAGACCATAACTGTAGCTTAATAAGTAACTAATAATTCTTTTTTAAATTGACAGAAAATGAAAAAATCAGACTACAAGTAGGTGTAACTAAAATAATCTGTAAACATTCTCATCTGTATGTAAATACAAATTTAATTGGTTAGGGGCATTATTGCTCGTATCTACCTGTCAGCTTTACTACTATCTGCTACTGACAATATTGTAAAATACCATCTGAACCAGTCCTTGTAAAAAGGAAACAAGACCGCAAGTGCATACCGTGGTCGGTATACGCTTACATATTCCCAGGTGGGCCTTGCGCAGTATCCATGAAGTCAATTTCTCTTGTTTTTTAACGCGATTTACCAAACCGCGTATCATCATACGTGCGATGAATCCTATGCAAGCGAAATGCTGCAACCATTCATATTCTAATTATGTATGGGTTGGTATGCCTGTATAAGTACCATAAATAACAAAATTTTAATCTTTATCCAATGTCCTCTTATCAAAGCTAATTGAAAAATTTCATTTTACAATTAAGAAAATGAGAATTTTGGAAAGGAGAGCCACATTTGTATTCCTAATTTCCATCTCGAAACCCCTCGTTAAAAACAAAAAATACTTCTCTACCACCATCTTTGCAGCAATTGTTTTATCGTTCTGTTAAAAAAAATACCATTATCATTTTTCTCCTATTGAATTAAATTTCGGTTTTCCTTTTGGGCTTCAAAATGGCCATTGAAAAATTTGAAAATGGCCTTAAAAACGTTCAGACTCGTGTCCTTTAACTAAATTGAAACACAAAATTTGTTTATTGAAAAATGCTCCCCGAAATTTAAATTTTCTATTGTTCAAGCGACACCAATTCAAAATTTCTAAAATTAAGTGTCGAACTATTTCTTAATAGATAATTCAATTTATAATCTTTGTTTACATCTGTAAACTGAATATCCAATTCAAATGTGTACTTCAACAAAAAGTTGATTTTTTAAAATCTTCAAGTCGGTATGTAATGATCTTGGTATTTCAATAACCAGCATAACAATTTACTTCAAAAAAATGATAAGAATAGAAATCCAATTGTCCCTATAATCATGCAATCCAAATTCTGCCACCAAAATTTTACTTTCAGAGCATTATTTTTATATTTTTCAGTTTATGATGAGCAAAATACCACCTTTCCATCTCAAGTCTAACACATTTGGCGACTGTCTTTGGGTTTCAGAGGAATAATCCCTTACCTATATTCCAGCATACTCTTGATTAGTTGTAGTCCCCTTACCTCGTATTCCTAATATACAGCAAATTAACCATACCTCTTTGTCTAACAGATGAATGCAAGTATTTTAAGTTCTAATAAAAAAATATCACAGCAAGGATCGCTACCACACATCACAGTCTTTTACAGATGGAGTAACAGCATTAGCAGCAGAAGTGGTAGTGGTAGTGGTAGTAGTAGTAGTGGTGGTGGTGGTGGTGATAGTGACAGTAGGAGCGGTGGTAGTGGTGGTAGTAGTGGTGGAAGTAGTAGCAGCAGATATTAGCAGGATCACATTATTCTATGGTACTTTCGTTTGAGAGAATGTTGGGGCAGGGTACTGTCTGGGACGATACTGTCCGGAGGTCATTGTCTTGTTAGCAATACCCGTTTCTCGGACACATTTCACAAGACCATTTATTGTTCAGCTCTAACCGCACCAGGTCTATCATCTGAGATGCCTTTTTTCACGTTGGATTCTATGTCACAGATAAAAGTCTATTCCAACTGAAAAAATGTTTTCTAGAGCCCTATAAAGTAGGATCTTCCAGTTGAATTATGAATGGCTGTAGGAAGGGGGTCTGACAAACACCATTCATACCACACCTTGGTTCTGGATACCTTCCGCCAAAAATGAACTGTCACCACGGAATCCGTATGTGCATAGACAGGATGCTGTAAGGCAAAGAAAATATAAAAATAATAAAAGGATACATGCACTTACATTGTAATGTCATTGGTTGCTAATGGAATACAGCAGCTAACGGTAAAGGACTCTATAATGTATTTACATAAAATTCTGAAATAGTGATCGATAAGGTTTTCGGGACATGCAGCTCACCGCACTGCTCTTTTGCTATGCTACTTTTTCTAGTTGGCAGATTACATATCCTTTCGAGACCTTACTGTCACCAACGTTGTCTGGCGTGGCACAACCTGTCAGGTAAAATCGTTCCAAAATTTTGTAGCCTTGTATCTTTCACCATAATCGTGATAAATGAACCAATTTTAACTTAATTCAATTTTAATAAATGGCGATCCCAATAGCAAACTTTTTTATCGTTTAACGAGCATTTTTAAGAGTTAAGCAGCCTTTGTTTGACTCAGATCTAGTGCCTGCAGTTATCTTCTAATTCCGTGTCAAACAAAGCCTCTCTATACGAGTAATGCAATACCTGTCCTCTAGCAACTTCAGATTCTACGACAAGCTCTTCGGGCCTTTTTATCTCTTAAGACCTTGGCTGCGTCAGTATTATCTTTCTGCCACAGCGTCAATTTTTTGAAGTGAACAATCTTTCATTCTTTCCATGTGACAACATGGCAGTTCTATTGGTAGTTCTTATGATGTACTCCAATCTTCTATTTCACTTTTCTTTTTAATGTAGTTCTGTTGGCCTTGGTGTAGAATGGTAACGTTTTCTAATTGGTGACGTTAGCAACTTCTTCTGGACCTAATCTCACTTCTCTGTAATTTTACTTCTCGAAACAAAATATTAAACGCGTCACTGCGTTTCCACGTATACAAGTTTAACGACATGTTACAAATGAAAGGAGTGTTTCTGTGGTCCATTGTTTCTAATTTACACTCACCATTCTCAATTATCTATTGTCATGTCGGTTTGTTTATAAATCGCAATGCAACCCATTCCCAGAACTACGTCCTTCTTGCCTTTTCAGGCACCATTTCCTGCCTGGTCGTATGCCGGTCTGATGGAATACTTACAGTGTCATCATTTAGTTCTTACGGCATTATCAGTCTGTACTGATCCGCCTTTGTGCACCTTTAATATGGGATCGTTCACAAATGACGTCAACCACTTGGAGGCGGAGGGGGGTTACCTAAATGTTGACAGAAGTTTGCAATATTATGGATAGGTTGGGGGTGAAAAAATTCTTTGAAAAAATCCAATAATTCTAAAAGCTTAAACCTTCTTTTAACTCACTCGGGAGTTAAATAAACAACCTTCTCACTATATCAGTACCCTCCCTTCAGTTGTTGGCTGCTGTGTCGATTCGACAACAGACCTGCCAGAGGTAGTGACGGACATTTTGTTCAGGAATTTAAATGGAAGTGAAAATGATGCGAGTGAAGCAGGGGATGACCAGAGCAGAAATGATGACGATTTTACCTCACGAGTAGAATTTGATGGGAATATATTTGACGCCATTGAAAGTTTTTTCAAAGTGTAAAGAACAGAGAGGTTCAATTGAAAGGTTATTTCACGCAAATGTTCTTTCTCTTAAATTTTACATTTCATTTGGAGGTACTCTTATCACCCCTGCTTCCAACTTCTAACCCCCTTGTAGTTAGAATCCCATAAATTAAGAATATAGAGTTGACAAGAGGGGGGAAGGAGCGAGCATTAAAAATGATGAAAAGTGTTTGACGTCATTTGTGAACGATCCCATATTGATGTTAGTGGTAGTCGTTATGAATCTTTCAATCCATCACGTGCAATTGCAAATTCTGGCAAACCGAGCCTGCTTCTCATACTGGCAAAGAACCCTCTTCTATCCAAATGAACTCAAATAGTGACAATGCAAATATTTATACCATTTGTCACCTATTTTAAGCTTGAACACTGCTGAAATTAAGTTGGAAGCACTCAAGCTACTTGCTAGATGATCTTGATGTTTGGTTGCTTTTTCATTTCAATACCATCTCTTCTGCCAAAGTACTAAACTACTTCTTATAATATATTCGCCATATTATCTTTACAAACTCTTCAAAGCTTATTTATTCACTCTGGTCTGGTTTTCTCTGCTATGGAAAATGTATCCTTTGTGCAGAACCTTCTTTACATAAAGTCCTCGTTGAAGCAGATGTTATTAGTGACTTTCGTCTTCTTAACGCCAATTCCTTAATTTCCAGGTCGTGGGCAACAAGGTGATATCAAAAATAAATGTATTTTTCTAGGAGACGTAACTAAAACCTCTGAGCAATTTTGTTGACCTAAAGTTCATTTGTACAACCAATCAAATAAAAAAAAACCCCAGAAGTCTATTGTAACAGACTTTACGTAGACAAAAAAAATCTATTCCAAGTTCTATTAGTAAACCGCGCTCTAATATTTCTGTTATGCCTCTATTTTTCCCGGTATGTGAAAAGGTCCCAATACTTTTGTCAACAACTTAATGGGGTACTATCTGTGTCTATCCTGCCTTGAGTTTTGAATTGCATCCCATTGCAGATTCAACATATCATTAAATGCTTAGGATTTTACCCCCTTTTACAGTTTCATCCACACAACCATTTTTCCACAGCTATATCTCAGCTTATCTATTAAGGCTTTCCATATGTATTTTGCAGTTAACACCCAAGTTGTTGAGGTCATATATGGGCATTATTTTGCTGATCTTTTTACTTCAGCCCAATTTGACAAACACAGTCAATCTACCATGCACCATTTATATGCTATCTCACCGTAATGCCATAGTTCCCGTAAAAAGAAAATGAGATTACGCAGGTGGCGATCACAATAATAATATGCTCTATACTACAGATCTAATCCAAAGGCACATTTTTTCCTATCTCTTTTGAAAAACACTCCATTTCTTTTCTCAAATGTTTCCTGGACCCCACTTAGGAACTAGTGTTCTTGAATGCTTAAGACCTATTGTTGGTAATGAATCGTCACCTTTTGCGAGACTGAAGAGTTCTTTAATACTGTCTCCTGGTTCCAGGATTTAATATTTCAAAATTTCATATTTCGTACTGGTTCTTTCAAAATTGTTCTCTTGCCTGATTACTTGCTTTCCTATGATCGCACCAATTTTAAAAAGTTATTAGTGAGGCTTTTAAATTAGTCAAAATGTTGTGGTTAAAAAAAATGGTACAGTAGTATTTGTACACAATAAAAAAAATGTATGTTGAAGCAGTGACCTTATGCTCTTCCTAATCTTTATCAATGGCTTTTTGTGCAAGTTTCCCTAGAGAAATCATGTCTGCAGCACCTTGCACGCTACGCACTAAGCCACAGCTTTTCTGTAGTTAAACTTTAAAAGCTAACACTTTCAGTTGTAACTAACATTTAAATAACGTAACCTAGCTCGGTTTTCCGTTCTTTATCCGAATCTATTACCCATTCTATGATAACCTATATCTTTAGCTCCTCGTCCATGATACCTGCAAATCCACATTAACCACAAATCACCTTTAATTTCAAATGCTCGCGTTGGTTTTTGCGTCGATTCTCATCCACCATAAAATTTATAGCCTTCTCAGCTACCAAAATTTGAATTTATAGGTACTGACTACAAGCTTAACAGGAGCCAATATCCAATAAGTGATCGAGTGTAGACGTCTGGAACCTGAGCGGCAATATTTGCTCGACAGTGAGTAACATAAGTAGAAGCCACGACGAATGTAGTATCTACCAGAGGTTTAAGGGTTTTTTAGGAGTTATCAACCGATATTTTTAAGCCAAAACTTTTTCTCTATAAATAAGAGTATTGACTTCCAATTTTGATTTTCTTGTGGCAAACATAAAGAACAACTGAGTCCTTATTTTTATGTACCTTAATTTGTTTGCTTTTTTATGTGCTAATTCGTCACATAAAGGCATTCAATGCAAGAAATCACGGAAACCAAAATGAAAACACTCCTAACATTATAAATTACGCTTGATCAGAAAACGATTTTATGCACAGACCTTAAATATCATGCTAACACCACGACCAAATCACGATAAATTTGGTTGAAAGTTATTTCTTGGGGCTCGAAAGAGCAAACTGTCTAAATGAGAAAATATAGGTTATGGGTGTATTGCTAATCATAGAATTATAGCATGAACATATTCGACAGTCGTCATCAAAGCAACACCTAGAAGGCCGCGATTTTTATCGTTAATATCTCTTTTGTCTCAACTTAAGTTCTTGGATGTAAACAAACTGTTTTTACTTCTAAATATTAACTATTGCGGTCAGCCATTGATTTGTTTTGAGTATTTATTCATCAATGGTTTTTACGTTATTGTATCAGCCTCAAATTCTAACTGTTAAATGACGTCATACCGCACAAAATAGACGTATCATCCATTATGATTTTTTGCTTGTTATTTACTTAATGTTTTCCTTTCACGTTAGAAAACGAAATCGAATTTAACTTCGTTAAACCTTTACTTTTTTCTAGTATTTTGTACTTCAACAGTTTAATGTCCCAATCTTTAACTGTTCCTTGCAAAAAATATTTTATTTAAGTAAGTATTAGAATTAATTAATCTCCTCAGGTCTGCTAGATCCTTTTCGTCTTGAACTTCTTTATCAAATCTGTGGTATTTATTTGATACTAGAAAAGAGTTTTCACGAATCATGAAACAAAATACCAATATATAATTGCTACAGCCTTTGTTGAATTCTCAGTAAGTCAAAGAAAATCGTATTGTGGGCCTCGCCGAATTAATTGATGTCAAAACTGACCTTAAAACCCATTTCTCAAATGCAAAGAAAATGATTGGAATAACCCCTTGAATGAAAAAAGCAGCACTTCGTTTCCTTTCCCAAGTTCATTTTATTGTGATCAATCCTGTGGACAAAGGCGCGGCAGTGGTTTTAATGTGACAGACAAGAACAATACCGCATTTTCCCAAATCTTAAATGACATGTCCTTTTATGAAGTGCTATCACATGACTCCAAAGCCAACTTTAGCACAAAGAGAAACAATCCTATTTAGAAGATACTACTTCATAAATCGATTACCCATCTCAACTTAATAAGGCCAAAGAACACCGTGTTTTTATGGACCTCCAAAAATGCCAAAAACAGGTTTTCCATCCGCAGTAGTGATAAAAGTTGTTCCGCCATTTCTCAGTTTAATGATTCATACAACTTACTGCAAAAAATCCAATTCCTTTTTAAAAGCCACGTCGGATTTCTAAATAACCTTCAATCATATAAATACAACATTAAACTACTTTTACCTTTTTGGTGGGTGGGATTGGGAGTTGTTATATATATATACACACACCAAGAGAATGGAGTAGTCAACTATTATTTAAAGCCCATTACTCTTCAATTTTGAATACTTTCCTTCATCGGGTTATTTTTTTTCGTTTAAAAATGCCACACTTCACTGTGGATTTTGATTTTCCCATCAAATCACAATACATGTATTCCATTTATGTTACTTTTCTAAACACTACGGTTAGACTTTAAAATTCCACGTCAAAAACAGATTTACAGAATAAACCCTCCAATGCCTACATTTAAACTATTCTTTCCCTATACTTTGAACAAAATACTTAATTTTATCAAAAATTCAGTCNCCTTCATCGGGTTATTTTATTTCGTTTAAAAATGCCACACTTCACTGTGGATTTTGATTTTCCCATCAAATCACGAGGACAGCGATGGGTTCACCAGCGGCAGTTTTACCGACTTATTCAAGACGGAATACAAAAAAATCAATATTCTCACCCTAAAAGTAAAGATTTAAGAGAACTCTTCCTTCGTGGCTTAATATACACTCGATATTTTCTTCAACTGACAAGGTTACCAGGATCATTCATCACTTTTCGAGCCACTGCAATACTTAAGGTCATTATCAAATTTACATACAGGTATTCCATTTATGTTACTTTTCTAAACACTACGGTTAGACTTTAAAATTCCACGTCAAAAACAGATTTACAGAATAAACCCTCCAATGCCTACATTTAAACTATTCTTTCCCTATACTTTGAACAAAATACTTAATTTTATCAAAAATTCAGTCAGCCTTCCATTACATGCTGGAACTAGTTACTTTTTCTACTTTTAAAAGTTCTTCGCATCTCTCGCAAGCACACTAAACGACGGTTTGTATCCAATACCATTGGTGTCAAATACAATAAACAATGTTTACAAAGGGCCTGAGGTACACAATTCATTAAAAGGAACAAGAAAAATAAAAAATTAACAAGAAATAGCCCACTTCTATGTACTAAAAACTATAAACCATTTCGATTGGTACGAACAAAATAATTTTGGTTGAAGCTGTTCTGCTGCGACTCATCAGCATCAACGCGGGAACAGTAAATACGGCAAAGAACTTTCCTTGCTATAACTTTCTAAAAAAAGAGATTACATATGATAACCTCCATTTACTTATAGTATATGTGGACAAAGAAATCAATTCTGTTTCTCGAAAAGGGGAGTTGCAGTAGCTACAACAGCAAAATTCGTGCTACAACTTGCGCCTTGGATAAAATTTAAAGCATGGAAACATGTTCTCCTCAGTTGAATAGTCATGTTCAACAACTTCATCAAACAATGAAACAAATTAATACAAACCCTCAGTGGAAAGAAAATTGGAAACCAACTAAACATGCCCTCTGAGTGAGTTTCTGGGTGTATGCCTGAAAATGATAAAATAATAAAATTATACTAATAACAATTACTTGACGCTTATAATAAATTAGTAAAAAACTATAAAAATCAGTAAATCCGTTTCACAAGGTCACATTAAAAATTCCACTAATGCGGCATTTCACAAATTCTATGAAACTGTGATGTTCCAGGCATCAATTTTGAAAACATGGGCCGAAATGCGCATATATCAAGGTAACAACTATCAGCGCCTGTGATATGTTAGTTTCTGACATACGTTGCTATCATAAGCATCAAAGATTTGTTTTATTTCACCAAATATTTCTTCGTTTTGCAAAGCATTCCAAACCTATATTATCCAAGAAAGCAAATTATCAATTTTTACATGTGAAAAAATATCTTTACTACAATATTGAATCTCCATGTAACATGGTCAAATGGCATTGGGTCAAAGTGACATCGATGAAGTGCAATAAAATAAATTTTGGTTTCAAAAAGAAAATATTAAAGAAGTTTCGCGTAAAGACGACAGCATGTCTTCTCTTCCTCTTGACTTTTTTGTTGCAAAAGCAGATTTATAGGTACAAAAGTGAGTAAGCAAGGGAATGGGTTGGTCAATGGGTGGCTGTGTGACAAAATGCTAAATACTACTATCTTCGATGTATCAATACTTTGCTCCTCCCACAGTAAAAAATTAAGAGCACCTAATTCAAACTTCCTGAAGAACTTTTATAATGTACATTGTATTTAAATTTTGTTTTTCACAAATTTTTTAAATCTCTTATGTTTTGGGTAACAAACTCTAGGTTAATTACTTCAAGGAGAATATGGGACAGCTGTGACGCTGGAGTGCGAAGATCTCGATGCAAATAATCGTATTATTTTCGTCTGTATTCTCACGACGACTCGGTATTGGTTTCATACGGTTATGTAGGCTCAAAAGGAGTGATTTCCAAATTTTCTTTAAAGACTATGTCAGGGCCCGGCGAAATACATCTAAGATTCAAGAAGGCTGCTAGATCACCATAGAATTTAAAAGTGCTGAACATCCTTTGAATGAGAAGGTTAAAGGGAGATTTTCAAATGAAATAATGTCTCCACGTGTAGCGTTTCAGAACTGAGTAACACTTGCACAAGTTGGTATTGTTTGCTAGGCTCATTGTGAGATAGAAAGACAAAAGGTCTTTAAGTCTATCGGAAGCATGTCTTTTAAAGCTTGCCATGATTGAACTTCTTTTGCTATCGCCACCGTAAGAATATGCTTGATAATGACTGACTGTTCTTTCAGATCTATAAAAAAAACTATCTCCAGGTCACCCTTGGGCAAGGTGTAGCACCTGTCAGCCTATTCTGAGACCTTGAAATACCGGGTTAAAGTCCGGAGGAGTTAAGGCTTTTGAGTAGCCGCAAGTATCTAGAAGTATTAGGTTGGTGTCTGAGGCGGAGATAATACTACCTCAGGGGAATAATGCAAACCTCTTTAGCCGTAGTGAAGGTATCATGACCGAGACAGTGTCTCGATAAAAATATTTGGGAAGGAAAACCTTAAACAAACCAACTCATTTTTAAAATGATGGAAAATAATCACAGAACAGACAACGATGTCAACGGGGCTGGAGTCAATGCTCCTTTCGGTCGTCATCCCAATACTGGCGACCCAAAACCAGCAAGGGCTAAAACCTACCGCAGTCAAGAACCAACGAGAAGTAGTGAAATTCTTGGTGGGAGACACAAGTGGGCAAAGGATGACAACAGGATTGCGTTAGAGTGTTTCTACAGAGCCACTGAGGTTGGTAAGAGAAGCATTGGGAAAAGAGTGCTAGATCTCTGGAAGGAAAGTGGCATGTTCAACCTCGATGAAAACAAAATGATAACCAGGATTCGCACAATAAGGCGCAGGAAATTGTTTACTATTGTTAAGCTTGAGGAGGTCAAGAGGTCCATCGGTGTTGTTCAGGATGATGGTGGCAATCTTGAATAATAAGAGGAAGATACCGGTAAAAAAACGCATCTGCCAATGATCATGGAACTCCTGGCGTAGACAGTGGGCACCAGCCCAATGAAGAGATCTTCCAGTTGAGTGATGAAGGGAATGAGATCTTGGCAAGACTAACAGAGATTGTGAGTTCACAACCTGTCCTTGAACCACCAAATTTGCGCTATGTAGATCGGCGTAAAGTTCAGAGTGAAAAAGTGAATGCGGATGATATACTCAAGCATGTCCTTGTCGGTGAAAGAATAGGAGACATTCGGATCTTCAAGAAACATCTCAGTAGGATTGAGGGCTGGTATAAGGGGGCATGGATCAATGTTAAAGGATCGGTTCAACGGGATCTGCAATGGTAGTGCAAGATCAAGGAAAACGGTTTAGGGTGGTAATGAAATAGATCAAACAGATGATATCTGGCAAATCGGTGGAAGTCAGAATGTACATTAAGCGCATTGCCGGGCCTCTTTAACACAAATCAGAGGCAGTTGTTCGGGAACAACTGCCTCTGATTTCATGCAAAGACTGCATGGTGGCTGGGGGCTGATTAGTGTGAATGATTGCATTGCAGCTGAGAAGTGCACATTAGATTACTACCTGGTTAGAAGTGAGGAGGAACTCCAGCAGTAGGTGGAAACTGTTGGCTGGGATATTAGGAGATGAACACCTAGAGAAGAGGAACTTATTTCCGGACGAACAGAAAGGGTGTCGCAGAAGCAGTCGGAGGACAAAAGATCAATTAATGACTGATAAAATGGAATAACGAAACTGCAAACGAAGGATGACAAACCTACGTGTCAGATGAATTGATTACAAAAAGGCATACGACATGGTCCCACACTCAAGGATCATGCGCTGCTTTGCCTTTTTCAAGATTGCACACAATGTCAAGGCATTTCTTGAGAAGACAATGAAACATTGGAGAGTAGAGCTAACATCAGATGGAGAAAAGTTAGCAGAGGTGAATGTGAGAAGAGGAATTTTTCAAGGAGAGAGTCTTTCGCCCATCTTGTTCGTCATAGCACTCATCCCCTTGTATATAATATTAAATAAATCAAAGGAAGGCTATTTACTGGAAGCCCAAAGAGGGAAATTGAATCATCTGCTTTTTATGGACGATTTAAAGTTATACGGGAAGGATACGAGACAGTTGGATTCATTGGTGCAAACTGTATGGATATTCAGTAACGACATAGGGATGGAGTTTGGGATTCAGAAATGTGCTATGGTAGAACTGAAACGAGGTAAAATGATCCAGAGTAATGGAATAAATCTACCTGAGGGTCAAAAACTTAAATCACCCGAGGAAGGAGAAGGATGCAGGTACTTGGGAATACTAGAAAGTGACAAAGTAAAGAGTGCAGAAATTGAGGACATATTGAGAAAAGAATATTTTCATAGGGTAAAGAAGATTTTAAGATCTAGTCTGAATGCAGGGAACACAATTCAGGCAATAACTTCAGAGCCGTATCTCTGATAAGATATGGAGCAGGCATAATAGAATGGACGACAGAGGACATGAGACAGATGGACCGCAAAACCAGAAAACTACTTACCATGCACAGAAATATGCATCCGCAGTCAGACGTTGATCGGCTTCATTGGAAAAGAACTGAAGGAGGAGGGGATTTGCAAGGAAATTGAAGAAATTATCGAGATAGAGAAAGCGAGTCTGGGATTTTATTTACACAAGCAGAGGAATTTATGTTGAAAGAAATAGTGCAAGTAGCACTCTTCAGAGATTCTACAGATCCAGTTAATACAAAGCGGGAATTAGTCGACAAACACAAATTACAGATTGTGGAAAAGAAACTACATTCTGTGTTCTTCAGGGAGACTAAGAGTGTTAGAGATGAAAAAGATACTTGGTTATTGTTAAAGACAGGAGTGCTGAAAAAGGAAACTGAGGGATTAGTATTAGCAGCTCAAGAACAAGCATTAAGACTCAACTGGGTAAAAAAGATGATAGACAAAGAAGAATGTTCACCCAGATGCCGAATGCGTGATAGAGAAAATGAGACAGTATCACATATTGTTTCCGAATGTACACAATTGGCTCAGAAAGAATACATTAAATGCCGTCATGACAAAATAGCTGCTATTATTCACTGGCATTTGTGCAAGAAATTTAACTTCAGTTGCTGTGGGAAACGCTATGAACATTTTGTAAAAAAGGATACAAGGATTTTAGAAAACGAGGGTGCTACGATTCTATAGGACTTCTCAATACAGACGGAAAGAAAGGTAGAGCACAACAAACCAGATGTTATTTTACTGGGCAAAAGCAAGAAATTATGTTTTGTCCTGGATGTGGCATGTCCGTTTGACACGAGAGCCATAAAGGAGGAAAGAGAAAAGATTGAATTTTAAACAGACCTGAAATACGAAATTCACAAATGCTGGAAACAAGAAGCTGAAAAAATTGTCATTCTACCCATTGTCATAGGGGCTTTAGGCACAGTTACAGGGAATGTAAGGAGAAATATTGAAAAGTTAGGAATAGATCTGAGTGTGGATGTATAACAAAAAACTTGTTTGCTTGGAACGGCTCGCATACTTCGGAGACTCCTTGATATCCAATGAATTGGGAAAAAAATGAAGAAAGAAAACTTAGACAGAGAAGAGAAGAATGAATTGATCTAAAAAGAAGACAGCTTGTC
The DNA here is from genome assembly GCA_003991215.1 of Morbakka virulenta. NCBI lineage: Eukaryota > Metazoa > Cnidaria > Cubozoa > Carybdeida > Carukiidae > Morbakka > Morbakka virulenta. The sequence continues at coordinate 170,545 of RDPX01000564.1, forward strand.
ATCTTAGGCCACGGGAAGTGGCTTGATGAAAAGACTGAACAATCGGGTGATAACATCAAATACCGAGTAAAAATAATAATAATAATAATAATAATAATAATAATAATAATAATAATAATAATAATAATAATAATAATAATAAACAAAGTTCATGTCCAGCATGACAGCCCGCACAGGGAGATGGTATTCACCTGCCGGACGAGCAAACTTAACCCCGGCTACCGACCAGTAGCTTTAGAGGTTAAGCACCTTCCTCAATATGTTGGTAGTTCCAATGATGGTAGATGTTTGGAGTCCACCCAAGACATCAGGGATGCCCAACTCTTTCAAACTGCGCTCCAAGCGCTTCGTCACCACTCCTAAGCTTCCCACGACGATTGGGACAACGCTGGTACATACACTATGTAACTTTCGGATTTGTTGGGCCAAGGGAGAATA
>RDPX01000564.1:171753-213699 GCA_003991215.1 Morbakka virulenta
GTGACAGTTTGGCATTGTAGAAATTTTGTGGTAGGCAGCTGCAAGTTGAGTCCAAATTGATTTTTGGAAAGAATAATGGAGCTAAGCGTGGCACTTATAGGCAGGTCAAGCCACTGGCGTATGTATTTAGAGACCAGGTTGTCGAGATTTTCTGCCACCCAAGTCTTAGAAACATTTGAAACAGTAAGGTGCCAGGAAACCTTTGGGAGGGCAAATTCACTATAGAGACGCAGTTTGTGTTTTGGATGGATAGGTAAAGAATCAATTTGTTTGAGAAGATCTAGTAAAACAGACAGGAGCTTGGATTTGTGAGACTGATTGGTCATTTCAAAGTCAAAGTAACGTCCAAGATACTTAAAGGCATCTCCCATGGCTACAGGAGGTACAGTAATAATAATAATAATAATAATAATAATAATAATAATAATAATAATAATAATAATAATAGTTTGCGGGTCCCATACGGACAGCAGTAGACAAATACCAGCATAAAGCTGTGGGATAAAATAATAACAATTCGTTCTGGGTATTGACAAAAAAGTGCATCCACTTGTAGAGTTTCGGCGTGGAAGAATGAGGTTAATCTTTGCTACAGCTACCTCCAGATCACCCTTGCGCAAGGTGTAGCAACTGTCAGGCTATCCCGAGACCTTAAAGTAACGGTTTGGCATACGGTTGGGTTTAGTCTGTTTTATGGGTAGAGGGGTCTCTATAGTCCTGGCCTGCAACCCCCTAGTTATGTTGCCACAATAAAAAATACGGCTGGTAGTGTAAGCTAAAACGTACTAACCTTGACAAAGTGTAGTATGGATTATAATCCATACTACACTCCATAATCCATACTGCACATACTTTGATAGTTATCAAAGTATAGCAAACAACGGCGTGAATGAGACAGGAACAACTGGGGAAAGTCCCTCTCCCGGCAGGTGTTTCATGGCCCAGCAGCATGAGCCTGATCGTCATCAAATTACTGCTAGGAGGGTCAGGAGAAAGCTGTCACAGGGTGAAAACAGTATTATTATGGAGTGATATTATAGCAGTGAGCCAAGCTGTAATTGCTACAGGAAAAGAATGCATAGTGTGTGGATTAGTAGAGATATATTTCCAGTTTCTAAACAAATATTAGCAGATCAGAATACTCAAATCACAAAGAAGCAGTGCTATCAAATCTCGAGCATGAAGAGATAAAAGGATCAATCAAAGATGCATAGTACGGACAGGTGGAACAGGGAATCAGGCATGGGAGTAGAATTGAGGACGCCGTTGATCTGATGTCAGCTGTTGATCTGAGGATTGATGACAGGAATGGTTATTTCTCACTTTATGTGGAAGTAAAAGAAGAAGAGAAGAAGTTCACTGAACAATTAAATGAGATAGGTAAGAAGAAAAGAAAAAGATTACTGTCACTGATTGGCGACAAGGAAAGCTGTATGCAGAGTGAAAAAAGTGGGCGATATAATTGATAAGATTAAGGTGAACAACATTAAGGAGATTAATGATCATATATTGTAGAGCCGTAATGGTAATAGAAATGCTTGGAATCAAAAGCAAAAACAAAGAGAAAAGAAAAGAACCATGGTGGAAACGCAGGCTTGAAGGGCACGTTAAGAATTTGAACAGAGATTTAGGCCCAGTGAATGCCTTAATTCACAAGAAAGCAGTTAAGAAGAAAGATTTAGATGCACTGGAAAGAAAGTACAGGTTCAAGCAGAAAGGAATACAGGATATAACCAAAGAACCAAGCAATACCAACAGAATAGACAATTCAAGAACAACGAAGGTGGATTCTATAAACAACTGAATGGTGAAGGAGAGCAGGGCAAGTGTGAAGTGCCTCATGCAGGTGAAGCAAGCCAGATCTGATCAGACATGTAGAGTAGCGGTCGAGCACAACAAGGACGCATATTGGTTTGAAGACTTTAAAACGAGCATGAATGGTGGAGCAAGGCAGACAAAAGTGAACATCAAAGAAGAGAAAATAAATAAGATTCTTTAAAAAGTACCAGACTGGAAGGCGCCTGGACTAGATGGTGCACATGGTTTCTGAAAAAAAAAATCTTAAAAACAATGCATAAATATTTTGAGAAATATTTTATGGCAAGCTTCGAGGGGCAGACGCCAGCGTGGACGACAAAAGGGCCGAACTGTTCTGCTACAGAAAGACATTTCAAAGGGGGAAAATGCAAGTACAAATCGCCCAATCACCTGTTTACCTCTTTGTTGGAAGTTACTAATAGCATTAGTGGCTAATGAAATTTACTCGTTTTTGGAACAAAACGGATGCAAAAGGAAGAGCAGTGGAGCAGCAGATTAGTTGTACGTAGACAGGATAATAAAGGTTAGAATAGGGGAAAAGAACGTAGCAATGGATTGACTATAAGAAAGCATTTGACATGGTGCCACGTCCTGAATTTTGGAGTGCTTGCGTATCCTAGGAATAAACGATATATTAGTGCAGTTTCTAGAAAAGACAATGAAAGACTGGAGGATTGAGCTAACATGTTGTAATGAATCACTAAGAGAGGTTACGATTAAAAGAGGTTTATTTCAGGGAGATGCCTAATCACCCCTTTTATTTACTTTAGCACTCATTCTCTTAACCAATGTATTCAAAGAGACAAAGGATGGGTATGAATTTGCAAAAAATAGAGAAAAGATCTACACTTACATTATATGGACGATCTTAAATTGTATTGAAAGAGCCAAAAAGAACTTGATTCACTTATACAGAAAACCAGTTTGTTTAGCAAGGACAATGGCATGGAATTTTGAATCGAAAAGTGTTCAACACTGATAAAGAAAAGAGGGAAAAGGATCACATCAGATAGAATTAAAATGCCACATGCTATAGTTATAAAATCGCTGAAAGAAGGCGAAGGATACAAGTATTAAGGTGTATTGCAGGCAGATGAAGTGCAGGTAGAAAAGATGCAACGGAAAGTATGCTGTGAATATAAGAGAAGGGCGAGAAAGATACTCGAGCGAAAGTTAAATGGGAGGGTGTCATCAAGGGCAGTAATGCGTAGGATAACCCTGTATTGAGGTACTCCACTGCTTTCCTCAACTGGGAAAAGGCCGAACTGCAAGAAACAAATCGAAGAACAAGGAAGCTCTTAACTATTCAGAAGGGGCTCCACCTAGAGACTAATGTCGATAGATTATACATACCCAGGAAAGAAGGTTGAAGAGGACTCATGAGTGTTGAAGGCATTGTTAATCTTTCCATAACTGGCCTAAAAAGATATGTCAAAGACAGCAAGGAGAAACTGTTAGTTGCAGCTAGAGGTGATATGAGAATAAGGGTGCTGAAAGAAAAAATGAGATTAAGAGAATAAACAGACAAGAAAGGAAAACTAGCTGTAAGGAGAAAGTGTTGCATGCCAGTTCATCAGATAAAACTAAGGATGTGGCAGATAAATATCAATGGTTGTGGCTTAAAGAAAAAGGCCTAAAAGAGAAACCGAGGCCCTTATGATGGCAGCACAAGAACGGGCAGTGAGAACAAATTTAGTGAAAGCAAAAATTGATAAAACTAAACAAGATAGCAAATGTAGGATGTATGGTAAAACAGATGAAAGCATCAATCACACCTTAAAGGAATGTAGTAAAATGGATCAAAAGGAGTCAAACAAGGGCATATTTGTGTAGGAAAAAGGATACATTAGAAGATATACAGGAAATACGGTCTTGAAACGAAAGAAAAATGGTATGAACATGAACCACAAGGTGCATACGAAAACGAAGGGTTTAAGATCTTATTATAAGTCACGCATTAAGCCAGACAGATTTTATAATTATTTATAAATATTTTCGAGATTACTCTCATCCTCAGATCAAAATGAAAGAATTAGAAAATAATAACATTCTACACAAGCNACTGAATGGTGAAGGAGAGCAGGGCAAGTGTGAAGTGCCTCATGCAGGTGAAGCAAGCCAGATCTGATCAGACATGTAGAGTAGCGGTCGAGCACAACAAGGACGCATATTGGTTTGAAGACTTTAAAACGAGCATGAATGGTGGAGCAAGGCAGACAAAAGTGAACATCAAAGAAGAGAAAATAAATAAGATTCTTTAAAAAGTACCAGACTGGAAGGCGCCTGGACTAGATGGTGCACATGGTTTCTGAAAAAAAAAATCTTAAAAACAATGCATAAATATTTTGAGAAATATTTTATGGCAAGCTTCGAGGGGCAGACGCCAGCGTGGACGACAAAAGGGCCGAACTGTTCTGCTACAGAAAGACATTTCAAAGGGGGAAAATGCAAGTACAAATCGCCCAATCACCTGTTTACCTCTTTGTTGGAAGTTACTAATAGCATTAGTGGCTAATGAAATTTACTCGTTTTTGGAACAAAACGGATGCAAAAGGAAGAGCAGTGGAGCAGCAGATTAGTTGTACGTAGACAGGATAATAAAGGTTAGAATAGGGGAAAAGAACGTAGCAATGGATTGACTATAAGAAAGCATTTGACATGGTGCCACGTCCTGAATTTTGGAGTGCTTGCGTATCCTAGGAATAAACGATATATTAGTGCAGTTTCTAGAAAAGACAATGAAAGACTGGAGGATTGAGCTAACATGTTGTAATGAATCACTAAGAGAGGTTACGATTAAAAGAGGTTTATTTCAGGGAGATGCCTAATCACCCCTTTTATTTACTTTAGCACTCATTCTCTTAACCAATGTATTCAAAGAGACAAAGGATGGGTATGAATTTGCAAAAAATAGAGAAAAGATCTACACTTACATTATATGGACGATCTTAAATTGTATTGAAAGAGCCAAAAAGAACTTGATTCACTTATACAGAAAACCAGTTTGTTTAGCAAGGACAATGGCATGGAATTTTGAATCGAAAAGTGTTCAACACTGATAAAGAAAAGAGGGAAAAGGATCACATCAGATAGAATTAAAATGCCACATGCTATAGTTATAAAATCGCTGAAAGAAGGCGAAGGATACAAGTATTAAGGTGTATTGCAGGCAGATGAAGTGCAGGTAGAAAAGATGCAACGGAAAGTATGCTGTGAATATAAGAGAAGGGCGAGAAAGATACTCGAGCGAAAGTTAAATGGGAGGGTGTCATCAAGGGCAGTAATGCGTAGGATAACCCTGTATTGAGGTACTCCACTGCTTTCCTCAACTGGGAAAAGGCCGAACTGCAAGAAACAAATCGAAGAACAAGGAAGCTCTTAACTATTCAGAAGGGGCTCCACCTAGAGACTAATGTCGATAGATTATACATACCCAGGAAAGAAGGTTGAAGAGGACTCATGAGTGTTGAAGGCATTGTTAATCTTTCCATAACTGGCCTAAAAAGATATGTCAAAGACAGCAAGGAGAAACTGTTAGTTGCAGCTAGAGGTGATATGAGAATAAGGGTGCTGAAAGAAAAAATGAGATTAAGAGAATAAACAGACAAGAAAGGAAAACTAGCTGTAAGGAGAAAGTGTTGCATGCCAGTTCATCAGATAAAACTAAGGATGTGGCAGATAAATATCAATGGTTGTGGCTTAAAGAAAAAGGCCTAAAAGAGAAACCGAGGCCCTTATGATGGCAGCACAAGAACGGGCAGTGAGAACAAATTTAGTGAAAGCAAAAATTGATAAAACTAAACAAGATAGCAAATGTAGGATGTATGGTAAAACAGATGAAAGCATCAATCACACCTTAAAGGAATGTAGTAAAATGGATCAAAAGGAGTCAAACAAGGGCATATTTGTGTAGGAAAAAGGATACATTAGAAGATATACAGGAAATACGGTCTTGAAACGAAAGAAAAATGGTATGAACATGAACCACAAGGTGCATACGAAAACGAAGGGTTTAAGATCTTATTATAAGTCACGCATTAAGCCAGACAGATTTTATAATTATTTATAAATATTTTCGAGATTACTCTCATCCTCAGATCAAAATGAAAGAATTAGAAAATAATAACATTCTACACAAGCAAGTCCAAAGTAGGTATAGTGGTTAGGTTAAGATCTTATTGTCCTTTTTAATAAAAATCGACTATGTTGTTGAAGCAAGATGACCCAATATGATTATAGTAGACAAGAAAAACAACAAATGCCATATCATAGACTTTGCTGTTCCATACGATACCAGGATTGATGTAAAGAAAAGAGAAAAAATATTGAAATACCAAGACCTCGCAAGGGAACTGAAAAAACTGTGAAACAAAAAAGTGAAAACAACCCCAGTTATAGCTGGAGCGCTAGGAACAACACCAAAATTATTGGCAAGAAACTGAAGGAGATTGGGGCAGTTACCAGAATTGTAGAATTGTAAAGGACACTGTGCCACAAACTTCAAACGAGTGCTTGAGACTTGAGAAAACTTGTTGTTACCAAAGCTCAAGAACTTGAATCCAGTCACCAATTAAAGAAAACAAAACAACAACATTAATTGAAATCAGCGTGTAACAGCGAGATAACGAAAATAAAAATAATAATAATAACAAAAATAATAATAACAATAATAAGCGGATAAAATCGACGTAGAAAGAGTGAAGAAAGAAATCCGAAGAGGATGGACCACCTTGTAGGACTTTACGTAAATGATCAAAACCTGATGAAAGATATAAATTGTCGTGTAATACCAGTGGCAGGGTACGTGATGTATGTAGTTAACCTTGGAAAAGAAGAGCTAGGCGAACTAGATAAAATTGTGAAAAGTATCCTGCGGAGAAGTTTCCATGGAAGACAAACAAGTGATGAGAGATTATACATAAAAAGGTGTGACGATGGAAGAGAAATTAAAAGTTTCAAAGACGTTTATGACGAGACCAAAACAAGAGTATCATGTTATATGGCTACATCGACTGACAATTGGATCAGGGTAGCGTGGAAACATGAAATGAATAAAGAGAATTCCTTGTTAAAGAGAGATGCGGAAGCAGCAGTGAGAAGGGTGATTGTAGATATAACATTTGACGAAGAACACGTAATAATTTGTCAAAAGAGATTTGATTATTGGAGGGAGGCATGGAAAAAGCTGAAGAAGCAATTAGATTCAGGTCAAAAAAGGAACCGTGAAAGAAGTACAGATCCCAGAAAAACGGCATCAATATTCACTTTACAGGAGCAGATGGTGGAATCAAGAGCATGGAAAAAGATAAGAGGACTAAATGATACATATGAATGTAGATTGTGTGGGGAACAGGGAGAGACAATACAGCATCTCCCGTCTGGATGTAAAAAGCTTGCAGAATCAGAATATGTGAAACGACACCACAATGCACTTAAATTTTTGCCAGTCAAATGGGCAATGGAGAAAGAGTTACTTCCAGAAGGAACGAAGTGGTACACCCAGAGATGGGAAAAAGGTAGTGTTAGAGAATGAAGGCAAGAGGCTGTATTGGGATTGGGAACACCGAATGAGAAAGAACTGCACCGCGAGGAGACCAGATCTTACCTTAGAAGAAGGAGAGAAGAAAACAATTTTGCTGGTCGATATTGCATCTCTAAATGAAATGAACATTCGCCTTAAACGAGAAGAGCAGATTAAGGAATATGAACAATTATGCTTTGAGGTACGTGAAAGATGGGACGATTTTAACGTAAAATTGGTTCCATTAGTTGTTGGATGTCTCGGTGGAGGAATGAAAGAAATGAAAACGGACATACAAAAAAATCTTTGCGTTTGATAATACGAAAGAACTCCAACCGTTATTGAGAGAAATCCAAAAGACAATACTTTGGGAAAGTGAATCAGTCATTAGAAAAGTGTTATCGGGACTACTGACTTACGGTGTCTTATGTGAAGCTAACAGAAATTGGTAGCTTAAACCATCCAGGGCTGCTTAGGGTAGTAAAATGGTCGGATTAATTATTACTCATAAGCTACCAAGAGCAGGATTGGATGATAATGGCTGACTTTATGATTAGCATTAGTATCTTGTAATTTGATGTATAGGATGGAAATTGTATTGTTAGTTAATGTACGATAATAATAATAATAATAATAATAATAATAATAATAATAATAGGCCCCAACTGCAAGGTCATGTGCTGTTTTTTTATTTACATCAATATCGCACACACTTGGGTGTGATGCATGCACCCAGTTTACCCTTATCGGGCTGGTAGTCGGATGGGTTTACTGGGGTTTCTACCCCTGAGTCCCCCATGGGCTCGTATTGCTCCACCACTCAATAATAATAATAACAATAACAACAATAATAATAATAAAAAATGCCCGTTGGCATACACTACAGCATGGCTTTTTGTGCCTATTTATTGTTGTTTTTATCAACAACTGACCATGAGATTGATTCTGTAATTAGATTCATGAACAATTCAATTGATGAACACTCTAAAGATACATGCAGAACTACAAATAAGAACTCCGATGAAACGGGGTTCCATAAAAAATATCAAGGTCACAACGTAAACAAATTTAAAAAGGACTTAAAGTCCGTTAAAGAAAGTAGCGCCTCAGTCATTGAAATCAAAGACATTTGGCATTTGCTTCGCCAAAAACTGACTTCTTCTCATAACATTCACACTCTATCTAACCACGATAATTTCATCTCCAAAACCTTTTGGGGCTGCGCAAAGCGTGTACTGCAAAAGAGCTCTACAATAATTCCAACCTTATCTAATGTCCGTTGCACCCAATACTTTTCAAAATTTCTTACACTGACGATTCTTAACAAATACTTTACAATTCCATTATGGATAGTGTTTTTTAACGAACCTGTGCACCCCTTCAAGACTGATCCTCCATCATATAAAAATATCACATCAATTATTGGTCGCCTGAAGTCATTTGCCTCACCAGGACTACTAGATAAAATATCTATATTTGCTTCAAACAATGTTCCTATCTACGGTCTTTCCTCGTAGAAATAATTAAAATCATATGGATTTTTGGCGAAGTTCCTCAATGGAAAAAGGCCCGTACGATTTTAATACATAAGAGGGGTAACACCGATGACCCTTCTTACTTTTGGCCAACTACTGTCGAATCCGTTCCATTAAAAATTTTAACATCCTGTTTGCAACACACTATATTTGAATACCTGAAGGATAAAAACTTCTTTGAAAATCAGATTTAAAAAGACTTTACTTCTGAGATCTTGGGTACTTTAGAGCACACTTGCACCTCACTGTCTCAAATTTGATAAGACTTGGGTGGCAGAAAATCTCGACAACCTGGTATATCGATTCATACACTACTGGCTTGACCTGCCTATAAGTGCCACTCTTAGCTCCATTATTCTTTCCAAATATATCTCTGTACTTAACTTGCAGCTACCTGCCACAAAACTTCTACAGTGCCAAACTGTCAACTCTCTTAAGTTGTCATCAAGTGATAAAATCCAATAGTTGAGGAAAAACACAAGCAACAGTACCAATATACAATACGATATACATAAAAATACAAAAGACATTTCGAAAGCTGTGCAGACATAAGACAAGGAGCGTTCACAAAGTCATCTTACTACTCAAGGTGCCATTCTCTCATTTCTGTTTGACAATCCCACTTCAAAATACAATAGATTTTGGTCTGAAGTTCAAAGTAAGTTGCCCAAAAATATCTTCAAATTTACCATTCGTTGTTTGAATAACACCCTTACAACTTTTAAAAATCCCTCCAAATGAAACCTCAGTCCATATTCTTCTTGTTCTTTCTGCTTTTAAACCAGAAACCCTTCTTCATGTTGTCGCCGGCTGCAAAACGTATTTTTAGGTAGGTCGTTTTACTTAGCGACACAACTCAGCATTACAGTTGTCAGCAGGAGCTCTCAAATCTTTTGAAGGCTGTACAATATACGCTGATATTTGTGGATTCTTGTCGCCATTTATTATAAGTAGAGATACCTTGCGATTTGATTTCCTCTTAGTTACTCCACAAAAACAATTATACATTCTTGAATTGACGGTGGAGTATGAAACAAACCTTGATAAAAGTGCTTGTCACGAATATAAAAAATACTGTCCTTTGATTCGTGATTTACATTCCAGCTTTTCAAACGATAGCTTCGTAAATCTTTCCATTACTTCTTTAGGTATATTCGGTCAATCTTGTATTGCATTCAGTGAAATGTGCAACACTTTAAACATGGACAGCAAGCAACGCTTTCTTTCACCAAAATTTCCAACATAATCATTCGAACTATATACTATATAATGTACTACATATTTTGTCGTAGAAACCAACCATGAAAAAACCCTGAACTATTATCGTTTTAATATTATTGTTAGTAAAATATTTTGTTAAATAGGCAAGCCAATCCAAACTACCTTGATTAGTGAGGTTTGTAATTGTATGCGTTTGGATGAAAAAAGTTTCAATCATCATCATCATCATCATCATCATCATCACCATCATCTTCATCGTCATTATCATCATCATTATTATTATTATTATCATTTTAAAATTCTTTAGAATTGCTATTTTAAAATCCAACACCGAGTCACTACCAGTGACCTAGGGTGAGGGAAGTTGGGTAACAAAAACTTTTAAGGCGCACAAGAAGGGTGTCATTCAAACCGGTCAAAACATAAAAACATAATAAAAATCATTTTCTGACAAAACCACAAACATCAATTCGCAACAATTAAATGGAGAGGGCTTTCCTAAGAAGATGGGCAGTGCCATTCAAAACAATTTTTTGCACTTCCTGCAATGAAGGTTCACCCGGTATTTGCTTCAGGAAGGTGCCAGTTCCTTTCTTAATAAGACCCAATGCTCCAACAATCACTGCTATTGTCTTTGTCCTCAGATGCCACATTTTACCTATCTCAATCTCTAGATCTTTATACTTAGAAAGTTTCTCGAAAATCTTCGCAGAAACATTCCTATCAGAAGGGACACTCATGTCAATCAACAAGCAGGTGTTGTCTTTCTTGTTTTTTATGACAATATCAGGATGGTTCGCCTGTATAGTGCGATCTGTTTGTATTGGGAAGTCCCAGAGAATTGTCACGTCTTTACCTTCTGTGACCGGAGTAGGGTGGTGTTCATACCAATTTGATGGCGTATGAACGAAAAATGTTGGCATATTTTCCAGTCAAGATATTGGCCTACTCGGTCATGGCGATTTTTATACTCATTTGATGTTAATATTGAGCAGCCTGAGATAAGGTGGTCAATGGTTTCAGTTCCATTTTCACAAAACCTACACTCCGGGGTGGCACCATTGTGTAAGATATTGGCCTGGTAGTTTCTGGTAAACAGACTCTGATCCTGAGCGGCAAGAATAAAACCCTCTGTTTCCCCTTTCAGTCCGGAGCTCCTCAGCCACTGATGGGTTGCTACTTTATCTACATCAGCGTTATTGCTTCGGGCTGCGAACTGTCCGTGGAGGGGTTTTTCTTGCCACCGAGACTCGAGTTTGTCCAAACCACTTTTCTTAGCTTTTTGCTTGGTTTGTTTAGCAGCTAGCGTTGGGGATGGTGGAGTTTCTGCATTTAAATCAATACCAAATTGTTCAGAAAATTTTCCTGATTCTTTGAGAATCGAGTGAAGTCTTTTTGAATTTTCGTGTCTATTGACAAGTTGGAGCATCCAATCGTCTGTTAAATCAAGATATTTTGCAAGGCCAATGGTGGATGTCTTGTAAGAAAGTTCTAACTGGATCATTCCCCTGCCTCCTTTATTTCTTGGGAGGTACAAACGATCAACGTCTGACTTGGGGTGATGCATTCTGTTACATGTTAGTTGCTTTCTTATCTTTGTATCTAGCTTTTGAAGATCACTCAGATTCCAATTAATGATATTAAAACTATAGCTAACAACCGGCACTGCAAGAGAATTTATAGCTGTTATTTTATTTTTGGAATTCAGTTCAGTTTTCATAATAGATCTCACTCGTCTAATACATTCCTTTCTAATCTTCTCTTTCATTTTTGAATGTTGTATGCCGTCTCCTTCATTTATACCTAAGTATTTATAGGTTCCCTCTTGTTCTAGTTCTTTTATCACAGTACCTTCATCTAAATCAATATTTTGAGTCTTATCCAGTTTCCCTCTCTTAAAAGTGGCTTTCGCACACTTATCGAGACCGAACTCCATTCCTATATCATCACTGAATGCTTTAACCGTTTTTAAGAGTCCTTCGAGTTCACCATCATCCTTAGCATACAGTTTCAGGTCATCCATGTAAAACAAATGATTAATCTTTCGTTCCATGATCTTGTACCCATAGCCTGTATCATTAAGGAGCTTAGAAAGTGGAAAAAGAGCCATGCAAAATAAAAGAGGTGAAAGAGAATCACCCTGAAAGATTCCACATTTTATTCTCATACAATTCGAAAATAATGTACCATTTGCATGGGTAAGAATAAGATTAGTTTCCCATAAGGTCATACTAGTTCGCAGAAAATTAATAAGTGTAGGGGAAACTTTATACATGTCCAATGTTTTTAAAATCCAAGAATGCGGAACACTGTCAAATGCCTTCTTGTAGTCAATCCACGCAGTGCTTAAATTTCGTTTTTTAGAGTGGGTATTTTCTAGGATCATTTTGTTTATCAAGAGCTGATCTTTACATCCATAAGAACCTCTCTTACAGCCTTTCTGTTCAGTAGGGAAAATTTTTTGTTCGTCCATATGAATGTAAGTCCTCTCAGTTAGTATTGATGTCAGCAGTTTATACGATGTAGACAGACAGGTGATCGGCCGATAGTTTTTAGGGTTGCCAGTCTCACCACTTTTTGGTAACAGATACGTTGTCCCAAGGCAGAACCACTTGGGTATTGATTCGGGTTCTAGAAGAAGTTTATTAAAATTAGCTGCCATTCTACTATGGGCTGAAGAAAGAGTATCAAGCCAAAAATTCGGTATTTTGTCAATTCCAGGGGACTTCCACTTGTGAGACTTAGATAAAGCTGTTTTAATTTCATTGGTACTAATGTCTTCCCAATGTTGCTCCAGGATATCCTTGGTGCTATCCGCCAAATCTCCTAACCACTCGGCACTTTCATTGTAACCTTTCTCGTTACCCCAGATCTTATTCCAAAACTCCCTAACTTGTTCTTCAGACGGCACTTCCTCTACCGATATTACATCTTTCATAATTTCACGGAAAAACTTTTTAGTATCTGTTTCAAAGATTCTATTTTGCCTGTAGAATTTCTGGCGTTTGTCAAATCTACGGAGTCTTTGAGCCTTCACCTGCAGCTTCTGTTTTAATTCTTCCTTTAAGCTTGGCAGTTGATCTCTACTTTTGATGTCATACTTTCTTAAAACTTTTCTAGCTTTACCTGATTTTAAATCCTCATTTTTCTGCAATTCGTCTAAAAGGGATATCTCCCGCCTAAATCTTTCAATTTCCTTTTCAATCCTAATTTGCCATTTTGGCTTACTCGTTTTCCTTACACTTTTCCTTTTCTTGACCTTAACACCACATTTTTCTTGGATAACCTTGCCTGTAGCATACATCAATTCGTTCAACTCTGTTAAATTAGGATCAATTTCATTAAAAATCGATTCCAATGCTACGTTACAAAGATTAAAGATGTTACGAAACCTTTGGGGATGTCTAATTTTGAGTAAGGCCTCCCTATCTTCAATGTTGGTATGTTTAACCGATGAGAATTCTTCTAGGATGTCGTTTTTCATATCATTTAGTTCTTGTTCATTAAGTAATATCACAGGTTCTGGTTCAATCGCTTCTACTCCTCCTTCTTCTAACACATTAACATTCTCAATTACGTTTTCTACCTGGTTTTCAGCGTCCCGTTCTAGCTCTATTTCCTGATCTAAATGTTCCCTCGTATCACATTTTACTCTATCCTTGATACTTGAGACTTCGATTTCTGTTAACTTCTTTTCGCGCATAATGTACCTTCTCTGATTTGCTAGTCTATTAGCATCCATATTTTCAATTTTATCATTATTAGTATTTCTCTCGCACCATATTCTGAAAGTATCATCAGTATTGTTAGTTTCTGGTTTCTCAAGTGCATAATAAAAGCAGTATATTACCTCAGCATTCTCTTCCCTGCTCCACTTTATTCGTTTTTTCTTTTGAAGGGAGACACTAGTCGTAATTGATGGTGGTTCCGAAGGGCCAGAGGTGAGGGTAACCTCGTTCCGGTGACCTTGCGTACTCTCATTTTGGGAAGAGTTAGACCCAGTAGCATTCTTTTCGACCTCAGGCTGGTCTCGCCCTGAGGGACGCGTCCCTTGTTGACCCGCGCGACGGACGATGCGGTATGTTTTACGTCTTGTTCTCATTTCATTTCGGGGTGCATTTTAACCTTACTGCCAAGGGGCTGAGTATTCCGCGCCATTTACCATCTGGTACTTCGAACACATCGCGGATCGTGGACAGACTCAACTCCGCCGGACGTCAACCCGGTATTTCAAGGCCTCGGAGTAGGCTAACAGGTGCTACACCTTGCCCAAGGGTGACCTGGAGGTAGTTGTGGCAAAGGGTAACCTCATTCGTCCACGTCGAAACTCCACAACCGGATGCAGTTTAATGTCAATACCCAGGACGGTTATTATTATTATCATTATTATTATTATTATTATTATTATTATTATTATTATTATTAATTATCTACTTCTTGATCACACCACGCCTAATAATTCCGTGCTCGAATGCTGTATTTCACAAGCCTTACGTCGTGATACCGAAAAGTACGGTGACCCAACAGAAGACACTGAAAACCCAGTAAAGCAAACAAGTTCTTTCCCCAACAAAAAAAATCCTTTTAACCAAACAAAACTTACTTATATACACATCTTTATAAAGCTGTGCATCAAAATAGCCTGCAATTCCATGGATAACTGTAGCACACTTCAGAGGAAAAACAACTCTTTTGTATCGTGAATTGTCTATTACCGGTTCTGCGAAGGAAAAAAAGAGAACTACAATCATATCATCAATATTATTTTAAAGGGTGCCAATGTTTTCCAATATTTGAACTGAATTTCGTTAGACAGGCATCATGCCTCCTGTTAAAGCAAAAGCAATCAACTGACAACCAATGACACAAATCCCTTCAAGCCTTAGCATAACTCCATTGAATTGTAAAAGTGAGGATTCAAATTCAAATAACTTAGGTAACATAGGGACCAACTTGTAATATACATATTAAAAACCCTCAAGAAACCTATTTCCTTCAGCATATTGCACGACCATATAATGCGTGGATAGGTTGCTTTCAGTGATGATAACGATCAGGTACATTGAAACGTGTATTATGCCTTAAATATTTGAAGGAACTAAAGAAATAAGATTTCATAGTTTCATCTTGCAATGTTCTCATTACATTAGAATCCCTATTTTATAAAACGCATCAGGGAACTGAATATTTTGAAAATTCCTTGCAGACTGCAGTGTTAAAATCAACCAAAGGTGTCAGCCTTTGGAGCAACTGTAAGGAAATATTTATCCGTTCCCATCCAAATACTATTTATCACCGATTGATTTCAGGATGGGCATTTGCACTTTCTTGTTCATACCTGTTCCAGGTTTCCAAATTTAGTGCAGTTCTGATAAACCGATAGATCATAAGCTTACTTTAAGCTTATCATGAAATTCCAAAGTGGAGCATCGCCATAAAGGTATCCTAACTGCTTCTCCGTCACAAATGGCAAACTACTGAGTTCTTACGTAACCTCGGACATGGCTAAGACTAGCGCCAAAAACAAAAAACGACCGACAAATAAAAATTATAAATAGACTGGTCAAATGTCACGTGGGAAAATCAGGTCAGGTGGGAAAATCAAAATGAAACTTTCACATTACGTATGTACAAAGATACATTTATCAAACTAGTGCTAATATGTATGGCTCAGTGACGAAATTCAAACACGTACCTTTATTGGGGTGAGTAAAAACAAAGCATTCCTGCGGATCTGCTAGCCTGTAGATATTTTGAAGTCTCACAACGTAAGGTGTTTCAAAATGTGCCTTTAGCGAAGAAATAAAATAATTCGTTACCGTAAAAATAATGAAAAAAAGGTGTGTGTAGTAGTTTCGCCAATCAAACAAAAATACAAGCACTCTCGATTCAACAATAAATGTCACATTAACATACAAAAATCCTCGAAAACTTTAAAACTCCGTTGAAACAAAGTCTATATACTTACAACCCAAACAATACCTATTTCTTTTTAAAAGGTATTGAAATAAGATAAATGCAAGCTTTCCAGGGTATGACCATTTTCATAAATAACTGAAGGGTGCGAACGAGAATATTTTATTGTGTACTGTCAACAATTGAGTCGAGCGTCCACATGTATACAACTCGACTGGCTCATCTTTGGTCCATATCTAAAACGACAGCTTTCGTTTTCAGTTAGCACAGGACTTATGATTCGTCACTGTACAGATAATCTGAAATTGCCTGTTTTGCTGTACTCGAATGGGTTCGTGTTTGCATCTTTACAGTAACTCGTAAACCAAGTCATTGCAGACGGATTTTATTATTTTTGTTCCAATAATCTTCAAATGTTTAGCAACAATTTTAAGCACGAAAATTGTAATAGAACTGTAAAATTAACTAGAAATATACATAACAAACAACGGTACAAAAATAATTACAATTAATGGCTCAAAGCCTTATTCTAATTACAAAAACCAGAGGTTTCACCAAACCATCTTCCAGACCCTCCCTTCGAATCTTCCTAACCATAATATAGTAGCAATTGGGTTATGTTTAGTGCAGTAAACCCTTGAATACACGGGTCTCGTTCATCCGAGACTCCGTTATCCAAAGTCGAATATGGCAACAACAAAATAAATCTTTACAGTTTATTCCTCCAAGCAAATTTAAAAATTAATTGACCGTGAAGACATTTAAGTCTATGAATGACTATTTTGTAAAATTTTATTCACTGTCTAACGAATCATACACCTTCTGATAGCTACACTTTAACTCCGGGCATTTCTTCGTCTTAAAATGACTTCAGTCTGGGATAAATTGCATTGTCTGTTTGTTCTAAATCTGTATGAAATGATGCTTGCATATAAAAACATTCATTTGTCATAGTTTTTATGACTCTCACAGTATTATGAACAGTAATCAAATTACTGTAAATATTGTAGTTTTACACCCACCGAAAGGCAAAAGCTTTGTGTTGGGGGTGAGGGAGAGAGAAAGAGAGAGAAAGAGAGGGAGAGAGAGAGAGAGAGAGAGAGAGAGAGAGAGAGAGAGAGAGAGAGAGGGAGAGAGAGAGAGAGAGAGAGAGAGAGAGAGAGAGAGAGAGAGAGAGAGAGAGAGAGAGAGAGAGAGAGAGAATAAGTGCAAGGACAACGGTTGCACTTAATTAACAGTGACAGTTTTTCCAACTGACAACAAATCTAACCCATCTTTCATGCTTTTTATTCACGTAATTCCAAAATGATTAATGTACAAGTTTTCAAAAAATGACTTCTAACTTTTAAAAAGCCGAAAAGAACACTAACCTCTGGGGGTTTTCCAACTTCTTTTCCTGCTACGATTTCATTGTGAAGTTTTTGTGATGAAAGTGGTGCTATGTATGACGTATATTTACAAGGGATGCTGAATCCATCATCTGCATTCAGTCAATTATACAAGAAATTTTAATACAGTTATTAATGATCGGCTTCTATAAAGCATATTCAACTATCAATACGCAAGGTTTTAAAGAAATGATTTGAATATTCCCAATGCGTACTAAACTCCCTTACTTTCTAGTCCCACATCCATATGTAAAGAAAGGTTTTGCGCTGGGCAATGGCTACTCCCCACTTAATAAGCAACATTGCAATGGCCCCAACATAATGTTCAGAAACCATTAACCGTGGGTAATCAGCTGGGGACATATAAAGTAATGCATAAGATTAAGAGAAGAATTGAAAGGCGGGATGATTACTCTCGGTTCAGGACGAAAACAGGGGGAGAGGGTAGTCATCTATTGAGGATTCATTAATGGCGACTATCAGAAAAAAGAGAACGAGAATGTGACTGCTATTATGTGCTGACAGAAAAAGAATTTGGAGAGCTGAAAGATGAATTCAAAAATAGCGTGCTAGAACTTATCCACAGGACATAACAATGACATTCCCCTGTTGACATGTGGTTTCATCTGAAAGGTTGCATGTGATTGAATGATGGTACAAGTCCCGCATGAAACAAGAAGAATTCATCAAAGAAAATTACATTCAATAGTCTTCTGCAGACCTATACTTGGCGAATGGAGTAGTGGGGAACCACAAAGAAAATAAAAGAGGCTGCTTAAAGGCTTCGAAGGCAGGTGCCATTGCCTCAACTTGAAAAACTGCAATCAACAACATCACATAGGACGTGAAGCTGAGACGATGAAAATGGCTAGGGCCAGTGTTCAGGATGGGGATGGTCAGAAAATTGAGAAATTGCTTTTAGATGTGGACAAAAAGGCTGGAAGGTCGCTTATGTTTTTGCTTACCAAGATTTATTATTTTTATTCCTTCTATTTTTCCTTCCAATTTTATCAGTATTCTCTGAGCTACAAGAAATTATCTCATAGGGGATGCCCTATCACTTTTTTTACCTTTCCTTCACAATTTCTGACCAAAAAAAGATAAAGGTAAAGATAATAAGCCATCGTACTAAAGGTAATGGTGGAATGGGGAAAGCAAATCAAGAGTGAAAAACCAACTAGTTTATTTCTGCAAATTTTCGATTTTGTGTGGTATTCTTTACAACATTCCCTTTAAAAAATTTCTTTCTGCTTTGGCATTTCTACGAACTATTGTCACTAACCACTGAGTTTTGCCATTGTATTCTTCTCAAAAAACTCATTCTGCTGACCTTAATGGTTTGACATTTTCACTCGTTTATACGACGACCAGTACTATTATTTTCAAAAAAGAAGTGGTAATTACCCAAAGCCATTTAATTCATTCATTAACATTTCCCACAGGTATTGAAAGTATATGTCCAACCAAACCTGAAATACATATTAAGCAGTAACAACAGTAAAATCCATTATGCCTTGACCCGTTGCAGTACAATGAAAAAATAAATGCTACCTTTCAAAAACTTTTGGGCACCGTCCAGACATTCAGGCGACAGCTCATTATCACCAAATGATCCAAGAAGCTCACTCACCAATATGTCTGCCTGGTGAAGAATAAAATGCAAAATATTTTTCTTTTATAGAATTATATATTTTTAGAATTACTAAAACACACCAGAAACCAACGCTGCATGCAAGTATTGTGTACAAATAAAACTTTGATTAATCTAATGTATCATAATTTCATATGCGGACTGAAAATGACTGTAATGACAGTAATGACTGACTGAATTTCCACTGCACCATTTGAATTTATTTTTTATGGTATACAAATACCATCACATGGTGATTCCTGCGTTCGGTAGTTACATAACAGAATTAAACTGATTATCATGAGTTATATGATGATGATGATATGGGGTAATGATGATCTGTAAGATGGTATTTCTCTAGAAAAATAATTTCAGTCTAAGTTGTGTAAGTTGACAACGGGGAACGAAACACAACGAGTGATGAAGAAAAGCAGTGAAATGACGAGGAAGTAAAAAAAACGAAGAAGAAGAGAGCGAGACACACATAGACACGAGAAAGGCAAACAGATATCGATTGTTTTGCATGCATCTTGCAAAGATTATTGTACCATGAATAGTTATAATCAATTGCTGTAGTGGCAAAAAACCCTGTACTGTCATGCGTTGCAATTAACTAGAAAACCAGTAAAGTATCTCTGTTGTGATTGTTGAAAAAGGTAGGGATTCAAAGTTGTTTGCGTCACTGCCTCTACCAAAAGACTAGCTTCACATATCATGACAATTTCATATGTATTACACATTAAATCAAAATAACAGTACTCTTTTCTCTTGCTATGATTAGAGGTATGCGCTCTTCTAAAGCTATAAAACAAAAATATAAAGAAAAAAGGAAAGAAAATGACAAGAAAAGGTCACAAGGAAATGCGTGAAGGAAGAGGGCAAAGCACACAAGGAAATGGGAAATAAGGGTCCCAAAGGCCCCAGCGAGATGAGTGAGCTGGAGTAGGATGGGTCAGAAGGTAAGGAAAGGAAGGATGAGAAGGACGGGGAAACGGAGCAAAAAACAGTAGAAAAATAAGTAGCAACACATACTTAAGATCCCAGTTAAAACCAAATACTACAAGGCTTTTATCTATAAGGTCGTCTTTAACTAATGCGCGTGACACTAGTTGGTAACAAAATACAGCAACTCCTAAAGGTTGTTTTACCTTATCAGTCGGTGTGCAATCTCGCATGTCCGAAGATATTACTGTCACTGAATTTCCCCATTCCTCTTCATTCAGGGTTTCCAAACTATATGTGAAAATAAACAACCATACTATTTGTTTATCATCACGATATCTTTAATTGCCAGCAAATAATGCAATATATATAATCCACAAAAATTAGGATCCAGAAGGGTTTTCGTACTATTCGAATACAGAGAAGGGCAGGCTCATCTACAATTTTGTAGAAAGCCTAAATGTAGCTACGGTACTTATCTGAGTTGCCATGGAATAACAATTAGCGTATAATATACAATTTACAAATAATAAATTACGTTTCCTTCTCATCTGTGTGTATGCGATCACTGCAATTGTTCATTTTCATGTAATTGCAGGTTTTACTGTTGAGCAGGCAAAGCCAAAAGATGAAAACAATGACAATAAGGTTGAATCAAGAAAGAGGTTTACCCAAGAAATTCCCACTACTTTGATGTCATCTCTTCTGTCGAATTTCCATTCGTCCGTTTTGCAATGGAAATTTTGTATGGTTCTTAACGTCATGTGGGCAGGAAAAATCTGAGACCACATCACAAAGGAATTCCAACGGATTAAACGACGAAAAATAAAACAATGAGGAAATGAATCCTGAGTTTTGACATGCATACAAAAACTGAAGATATCATCTTGTCACTGGCTGGAATTTATTGGAATTTTTAAGGGACACCGGATGTCTAGTAACTGAAATGTACCCCATAAAGTCTATACAGTAAAAACTAACTTGCTTTATTCCAATGCTTCGACAACTAATTCATTCGAAATCATTTCAACGGATGGTATCTAAACGACTCATCTAATACACTCTACACTAATATACATGTAGTCCCAATGAGATTATAAGTTTTCCATATTACGCCCTTTTATATGTACCAGTGTAAATACAGTACAGTGGATAAATATTTTTCTAAATAAGTAACTTTCACATCGACTTACGTGACTATTGCGTTAGGATTCTTTTCAATTGCATACATCTTTACTTTCCGATTTGCCTCTCTTGCAGCTGCAATAGACGCTCGAACAAGAGGCCCTCTTCCTGCTCCCACAACCATAATGACCCTATCCAAAATAAGAAAGTATTGTTGAATGAAATGAATGCCCCAGTTAGAAAGTGTTGTTTAGCTATTGTAAACTAGGTTACAGATTCAATTTACAAAGTCGTAGTAAACAGACTAAAAGTTAGTTCTTCTTGCCAGATACTTGACTTAGGTATAAAATAGCACCCAAAGAATAAAAGCAAATGCTATAATTTTGTAGATATTTTCTGGTTCATGAGAATATTTCCTAACGTATTTACCTCGTACATAAAACAGCATACTAAAAACTCGTAGTCATTGATTCTTCCTAAAAAATGTGGCTATTTCATACCCAGCACTTTGCTGTATTTTAGCATTTCAATACTGATGTTATGAAATAAATATTCTTATTGTATAAATCTGCTTTTGTAGGAAAAAATCTTCCCACCTAAAATAGCAAGTGCGGAGCTTGGGTGGAAACCAGGAATCCCAAACATTGGATTCTGCAGGTCAAACTAAGCTAGCCTCTTTCTTTCAAAATAAAAGGAACTTCTGACCAACAACAAACTGTCCCCCTACCCTACCTCAACAGATACTAATCTAATGCAAAGCGGGCCGTTTAAAGGCTGCTTCTCTGGGTTCCTTCGGAATGGGGTTTAATTTGGAGCTATTTCCTGACAAGCACGGAGAGGCAGAGACAACCAATCTATGTTCGTCAAGATCTGCACAATGTATACTAACCTATGTGTTAGAGAAGTAGCACAAAGACTATGTTGCAAATATAATGTCTCGCATAGTGTAATGTAAGCAACAAGTGAACTTTATTAAAATAAGCTCAATAGTGTAAAGACAGCAATGAACAAGTAGAAGATGGCAACAATTTTGCAGGTAGCACGCAAATAAATGTCGAAATAAGTAGGCCATGTCTTCGCAGCTGTTATGTACAGTTTTAAAACGACTAAAATAGTGTTGGGGGCGACAATTCATAAAAAATGCTCAAAGACCTTTCTTAAAACTAGACACAAGCAGATTTACATTGTCTTGATATCGAGATCAAAATATTTTGGATTGACAAAGTTTAATATACATTGATGAAGTTCAAAGATTCCTTAAGCTGATTTCAAAAATTACAAGAAATTAAAGAACTTTGCAAAAACAGCAAAATTTATTTACAAATTTACTCTTAACATTCAATTAGACTATCAAAAACCATGATTATCAGGTATGGGAACAATACAAATGTGTGAATTTTCACTTACACTGTCTGAGTATCTTTGTTTTCCTCCGGAACTCTATCTAAAAGTGCTCTGTAAATTGCCTAACATAAAATAGATGAGAAACTATTTAGACTACACAACTGAAATTTGCAAGTATGGCTGGTTTTGTTGACGATTAAAATAAAAATAACGCCTATTATGCCTCAAATAAAAGAAAATATTTTACTTATACATAGCTAGGCATGCATATGCATATATATAGTGAACGACAAAAAAAATCAACAAAACTTAGTGTACAACTGTCAGTTTCATGTTTTCACAATCGTCAGCTAAACAAAATGAACATGTTTCTCTAGCGTATCTAGTTATAACTAGAACAAATTACAAAAGATATCAAATTACCCTCATGGGATTGACATAATTTGTAAAACTGAACATGCAGTAATAAAAAGATTTAATTGCTTTATCACATCTAGTCCTTTGATTTATAATTAGCTAACAGGAATTTATTGTCTCTACATTTTGTAATGAGTTTACTGCGCTTCTTCAACAGTTCCTCTTTGTTAGCGTAATTAAGGATTTCGAACTTTTATTGCAAACAAAGCTCATGCATTATCATTGATATCGCTGTACCAGCTGACAAAAGAAAAGAAGAGAAGAGAAAGAAGAAGAGAAGGTCGAGAAATAGCAAGTTTCAAAAAAGAAGTAGAAAGACCCTGGGACTTGCGAAATGTGCAAGTGCTACCTGTTATGACTGGTGTGCTGGGGAGTATTAGCAAGGGATTTCGGAAAAAGATTCAAAAACTGGAGATTGAGCACAATATTTTGGATATACAGAAAACGACCTTGTAAGAAACAGGAAGAATAATAAAAGTATTGGAAATGTAATACAGTACGTGTAAAAATGAACCTTAATAGCCCTAGTTATGACCAAGGGCTATTAAGCAAAAATTTCAGATAATCATCGGGCAAAATTTACAAAGTACGGAACTTACACCTTGGCCCTGGGAGCATAGCAGCGGTGCATTATAAGCTTGTACGATGAAAGGTTTCACCAGTTGTTTTGTCAATCTCACTAGTGCGACTTACCTCCTGACAAGCCATTTTCTGGGTGTCCTGGGGATAGTTGTGTTACCCCACGTCGATTGTACCTATTTTGTCATTTATATTTGTTATATTTGTACAAAATTTCTCTTTATATATATATATATATATATAGTTAAAGCAAGAAATAAGAACTAAAAGTTGAACTTGGACCCAAAAACATTCAAATCATAAGATGAAAGAAAGCACTCGGAAGCCACAGAATTACACAATCTAGCAGTGTGTGAAAAGACCCTACATTCATAAGAATATCTTTTTCAACGAGGGTCATCAACTGAAACAAACTACATTACGTATGGCACGCCAATAAATAAAAAGGTAATCCATTTGAATATTTGGTAAAAATAACGGGTTGCAAAAAACGGCGAGCTTATAATCTGCACAACTCTAGCCCCCCCCAAAAAAACTAGAACAACCCTGAACAATTCCAATCTTAAAAAAAGACGAACATGCACCTGTAATGAGTAATCTGGCACATGCTGTGATTTTTTATCTATATAAACTATGGCACTTGTTACTGTTTGTTTTTTCCTAAAAGAACCGCACTGCACTAGTGCTACGTTGACACGAAATTTCTCAACAAAGAAATTTCTACACTGCATTTTTTTTAAAGGCATAAAGGAACATAAATGCATTTATATTTATGAAAGATATAATAACAGCGTCTTTGCCTAGCAGTACTTACCAGTTGATACTGGGCATACTTAACAGGATCTTTCTCAAAAACTTCATAGGTCTGTGATTCCAAATTATCCATAAGTGGCTAAAGAAATAGTGGACATGGTGTGTTGAATATTTAAATAGTGTCAGAAACTTAAAGACAATTGTTATGATACTTTACTGTTTTGAAACATTTTTAAGTATCTGTATGGGCCATTGGCTTTTTGTTTATTTTCTACTCCGACCCTCCATGTCTCTATCAGTTCAATTCTAGTGGTAGTAACTATGATAATAACCGTTTTGGAAATGGTAATGGACGATGGTCAATAGATACGGTTCTGGTATTGGTAATACTGATAGGTGAACGTCAACAGTGATTGTAGGTAACAGTGATGATTCTGCCGTTGTTAATGGGGATGTCGTGGTAGAGGCGATATGGCAACAATAATATAATGGCAGTGGCAGTGATAGTGCTTATCGGAGCCTTCAGAACATTATGCCATCTTGTTGTACACTATGCTACTAAAGATGGCACATATTTTAAGCTATAAAAATTGTCAATCACCAGGCTATTACAACTACGACAAAAAAAAATAAAATACAAAACTGACAGGACGAGCTCCAAAGTCAACAAATAACAACTACGGTCACGTTATCAAAAGTTTAAAATTCTAAGTTTACTAATAAAACTGAAATTTAGCTTGGTCAGCTGCTAATAATCATTCAAAATAAAGCAACCTTAACTAAAGTGTAGTAATACTATAACGATCATATTTCAAGTTGATAACTAAAGTTCACCAAATATGNGTTATGACCAAGGGCTATTAAGCAAAAATTTCAGATAATCATCGGGCAAAATTTACAAAGTACGGAACTTACACCTTGGCCCTGGGAGCATAGCAGCGGTGCATTATAAGCTTGTACGATGAAAGGTTTCACCAGTTGTTTTGTCAATCTCACTAGTGCGACTTACCTCCTGACAAGCCATTTTCTGGGTGTCCTGGGGATAGTTGTGTTACCCCACGTCGATTGTACCTATTTTGTCATTTATATTTGTTATATTTGTACAAAATTTCTCTTTATATATATATATATATATATAGTTAAAGCAAGAAATAAGAACTAAAAGTTGAACTTGGACCCAAAAACATTCAAATCATAAGATGAAAGAAAGCACTCGGAAGCCACAGAATTACACAATCTAGCAGTGTGTGAAAAGACCCTACATTCATAAGAATATCTTTTTCAACGAGGGTCATCAACTGAAACAAACTACATTACGTATGGCACGCCAATAAATAAAAAGGTAATCCATTTGAATATTTGGTAAAAATAACGGGTTGCAAAAAACGGCGAGCTTATAATCTGCACAACTCTAGCCCCCCCCAAAAAAACTAGAACAACCCTGAACAATTCCAATCTTAAAAAAAGACGAACATGCACCTGTAATGAGTAATCTGGCACATGCTGTGATTTTTTATCTATATAAACTATGGCACTTGTTACTGTTTGTTTTTTCCTAAAAGAACCGCACTGCACTAGTGCTACGTTGACACGAAATTTCTCAACAAAGAAATTTCTACACTGCATTTTTTTTAAAGGCATAAAGGAACATAAATGCATTTATATTTATGAAAGATATAATAACAGCGTCTTTGCCTAGCAGTACTTACCAGTTGATACTGGGCATACTTAACAGGATCTTTCTCAAAAACTTCATAGGTCTGTGATTCCAAATTATCCATAAGTGGCTAAAGAAATAGTGGACATGGTGTGTTGAATATTTAAATAGTGTCAGAAACTTAAAGACAATTGTTATGATACTTTACTGTTTTGAAACATTTTTAAGTATCTGTATGGGCCATTGGCTTTTTGTTTATTTTCTACTCCGACCCTCCATGTCTCTATCAGTTCAATTCTAGTGGTAGTAACTATGATAATAACCGTTTTGGAAATGGTAATGGACGATGGTCAATAGATACGGTTGTGGTATTGGTAATACTGATAGGTGAACGTCAACAGTGATTGTAGGTAACAGTGATGATTCTGCCGTTGTTAATGGGGATGTCGTGGTAGAGGCGATATGGCAACAATAATATAATGGCAGTGGCAGTGATAGTGCTTATCGGAGCCTTCAGAACATTATGCCATCTTGTTGTACACTATGCTACTAAAGATGGCACATATTTTAAGCTATAAAAATTGTCAATCACCAGGCTATTACAACTACGACAAAAAAAAATAAAATACAAAACTGACAGGACGAGCTCCAAAGTCAACAAATAACAACTACGGTCACGTTATCAAAAGTTTAAAATTCTAAGTTTACTAATAAAACTGAAATTTAGCTTGGTCAGCTGCTAATAATCATTCAAAATAAAGCAACCTTAACTAAAGTGTAGTAATACTATAACGATCATATTTCAAGTTGATAACTAAAGTTCACCAAATATGAGACCTGAGATCATATTGAGAATATCATGGCATACCTGAAGAGGACTTTGCAAGTAATCTTCGTAGCCTCTTGCAAACTGGGCAACAGGGTCGAGCCTAGGCTGAGTCTGAAAAAGAAATCAATGACACAATGTGCACTTTACACTCCAAATTAGCAAGAAGCGGAGGTTCTAATAAAAAAATACTACACTTGTGATATTGTGCGGTAAAACATGCCCAGCTTCACTCACCCTGCAACTCAGACAATGTATCTTACAGACCGGGTGCAACAGCAAGACGGGGTTCTTTAACTTTAAACCCAGTCACTAGCGCAGTCAACAAATAATTACCGCAAATGTCACTTAATCAGTATACTTCACATAATTTAATTCCTGAGACCTGCAAAACTATCGATGGTACAAATTGATAATAGTACAAGCACAGCAAAACATTTCTGATTCCCAAAATATCTTTGTATTAATTTAAATGTCATTACAAATCTGTACAAGTATCATCATCAAGACCACCATCATCGTTATTAAAGTACCACCTCTTTGTAGGCCTCGCCAACATACTTGACAAAACGTGTTTTACAACCTTTTATACCTCTGGTTGGAAAAAAGATACGTCAGTTCAGGGTCCTGGTACGCTTCTGTTTAAGGAATTTATATACGATTGTTGTCGACACCTGTAAGCTGGACATTTTACCAAAGGGAGAGGGCCACCAGACTTGGTATACACTTGTTGGATAGATTTTGAACTCTCCTGAAATGCTTCCAAAAACATATAGCCATTCGATTTCTTTGGCTCTCAGTCTCTTTGGGCCAAACACAAGATACTGTTTAAAGGTAAATACAATTTCAGCCTAATATTGTCAAGTGTGCTTGTATGTATATTACCCATTTACCTATATACGTCACAAACACGTGCCAAATGCTGATCTTGATTTAATTTACTGAATTTAAACAGCACATCTCAAACTAGTCCATGCACCCTCGTTGGGTTCACAGACCCCTGATAACAACAGGAAATGGACTAGGAATATGAGGTCTGCAATAACTTTGCTGTAAAGAAACTGAAAAAGGTTGTTTCTTTTTTGGCAACCACATGCTTTTAAATATTCTTTAATGTAAAAGCAATGGAAGATCGTCTTACAATATTAATACAAAGTACCCTCTACATTACAGAATTAAAAGTCTTTAACTTTAATTGGAAGTAGTTTTCACAAACTACTTTCAACGGGCCTCAACATATTGTGTAGGCACATCTGTTGATCTATTTCTGTAGGTGACTGCTGACATCAGTGGTAACATCCATCGTTCTGAAAATGAAGTGGAACAGGTATCAGATTCCTTGACGCCTTCTCACCTGTAAAAGTCGTATGGGGTACAACCGGAATGTATAATTTATGATGTATTTTATCAAGTTTGAATTTCCATTACCAATGCAATTTTGCCACGATAGGGCTATTGCACAGTACAATGAAAACTACATGGCGCAAATATTCTGGTGTACATACTAGACGTACAACCGTCGCTTGTCTATTTAGTTATACAATAGCATTATAAATGATACTGCAGTGCAGCAAGGCAAGGTAAGGCGACATCTAAGCGATGTTCCATCGGGGCATCATGACAAAATCATTTTTTGATTAACTGTATCAATTTTTGGTGTTGAACTTCTAAAAAAAACTCAAAAGCATGAAAAAAGCTTAATGGACATTCAGCAATATTTTGGCTACCTGAGGCACTAAGGACGAACCTGCCATATATCCAAATAACTTGCCACATAGATAGATGGATGGATGGATGGATGCGTGGCTGGATGGATGGATGCATGAATATATGCATGGATGCATGCATGAATGCATGGATGCATGCATGGATGCATAGATGCATGCATGGATGCATAGATGCATGCATGGATGGATGCATAGATGCAAGGATGGATGCATAGATAGATAGATAGATAGATAGATAGATAGATAGATAGATAGATAGATAGATAGATAGATGGATAGACAGATGGATGGACGAATAGATAGATAGATAAGGTGATAAAATAACAAACGAACAACATAAATACTTACCAAGAACAAATGGTTTAGGTATTGATAATAACAACTAATACCCTGCAAGGCAATAAATAAATAAATAAATAAAATTAGAAGTGCATTATAGCAGTTAAAACAACACAACCAGTTAAATTTTGCAAATGANATGCATGGATGCATAGATGCATGCATGGATGGATGCATAGATGCAAGGATGGATGCATAGATAGATAGATAGATAGATAGATAGATAGATAGATAGATA
This sequence comes from Morbakka virulenta, assembly GCA_003991215.1. Classification (NCBI taxonomy): domain Eukaryota; kingdom Metazoa; phylum Cnidaria; class Cubozoa; order Carybdeida; family Carukiidae; genus Morbakka; species Morbakka virulenta. The sequence goes on from RDPX01000564.1 coordinate 200,730, forward strand.
GATAGATAGATAGATAGATGGATAGACAGATGGATGGACGAATAGATAGATAGATAAGGTGATAAAATAACAAACGAACAACATAAATACTTACCAAGAACAAATGGTTTAGGTATTGATAATAACAACTAATACCCTGCAAGGCAATAAATAAATAAATAAATAAAATTAGAAGTGCATTATAGCAGTTAAAACAACACAACCAGTTAAATTTTGCAAATGAATAGCTCAAAGCACGATAATAACATTTTCCGTTGCCCTTTTAACTCCAATAGACCACTCGATAGGGCCTCGTCTGTCCCTATGCCAAATGTTACCCAAACATATGAAAAATTCGCGTTTACACGCAGACATACACACAAACAAACCACTTATGATATAAATTCATTTATCTTTAACTATAAAATTTTCTTTTTTCGTAAAAATGGCTTTGTAAGAAATTAGTGCCATCGTGTTATTTCACTAATTATTGGTTTATTATTTTTTAACATTTTACTAATTAAAACTTTTTAATTAATCTAATGGAGGCATTACCAGCAGATTTCCATAGTTATGGTGCCCTTAGAATTAATAAGTGGAAACCTGAGCATAAATGTAAAGTTACCTATATTATCAATAGTGTTTTTGGGCAAAAACTGATGATACACCATATTTAATATAGCAAAATTTTGTTCCCGACTAAAGCAATATCCATACCAAGTCACTTATCCCTATCCAGCCGGCTGCTCTGACAATTTTACCGTTTTCAAAGGCGTTGTAAAATAACCCTGCCTGTGCAACTAGCATTCATTTTGAAAATATATTTATACTCCAAAAGCCCACTTTTTACATATTTGCTACTTGTTGGCTTCCCTCAACATTCGACTGTTAAAATTTACTTTTAGAATTTTTTTGTCACGACTTCATGGTGAAATCTTATTTTTGCACAGTGTTGACAAACGTAAAAAGGAGCTGGAAGGCATTCAGTTCATTGCAAAAGAGCATCCTTGTAGTAGCACAACCAAAAGATTTGCAGTACATAGAAAAAACGTTGGGCTGTGGAAAAAACGTGAAAACAAGTCACGTCAACTCTGAAATTCCTAGCAAATGTTGGCTTGGAGAACTTGGTAGAAAACTAAAAATCAAAACTGTGGAAGTTAGGTATAACGCATGTTCGCCTTCAATGCAGAAAACAAAGACAATACGTTGGGCGAAAATATCTAAAACGAAAAACGTCTGGAAATTTGTTTCCAAAGAACTAAGCTAATTGTCCCCCATTAAAAAAACACCGTATTCCTACCATAATCTGATAAAAAAATTTTTATAAAAAGTACTCACAGGATATACTGCAAAATCAATTTTCCACGCAGGTAGGGCATTTTTGCTAAACATTAAAAGTTTTATATAATACTGCCACTTATTGTGACGAAACAGCAGCCTAGAATGATGCGATTTCTAATCTACCACCTGCAGACAGTGATGCAAAACAGAGGACAGTAAGTTAGGTGGTCATATCAAAAATCGCAGCACATATTGTTGCGTGGTACAATGTTCGAGTTGAAGTGTTTAATCGCTAAGATTAAAGAAAGCATTTGGAAAAAATAAAAATATTTGAAAGGGAAGCCCTATTCCAAATCTAGTAGGCAAGTTGGTTGAATCAAAAGTAGTTCATAACTTACCATTACAACTCCAGAGCTAAACCCTTCAGCCCTCCCCTTCAACCAAGTGCTAGTTTGGGGCAGTTTTGAATATCACAATAGTGAAGATACAAAGGCTTTATAAACAACGTCAAAATATGGGAAGCACTGTTCATGTTGGCTGCACTGGTTTCAACCTTTCGAAAATTTGTTATGTTACAAGTTATTCTCAGTAGTTTGAAGAAGGAGAGTTTGAAATTGATCTCGCAAAAAATCCTAAGGTCACTGCACTTACAGATTATAAAGTCAACTTGGTGGCCTGGCTTAGATGGAGGATGGAACCAATTCGCTTTGTGCTTCTCCTTTTGTTAAAAGAAGGTGTTCGTAATAACCAGATTGAGTTCAATGCAGAGTACCAACAGAATGAATGGCAGTATCCCCTAATTTTCGACATGTTGATGCTATGTTCTCAATTTTATTACTCAACCGACTTAATTTTCTACTGGATTTGCACGGCTCTTTTTCTCAGATTCCTAGCACCAATAATTTCATCTAAAATCTAAAAGACTTTTTATTAATCAAACAAAGTAACTTCGACTTAGTAGCTGAACGTGTGGAGTGAAGCCAGTAGAATACTTATACCAGCGTCAGCCACCAACTGAGCACAATTCAGAAAAATGTGAAAATTGTATAAACTTACAAAACGCTAGAGAATAAAACAAACAAAACCATGCACTCACTTCTTGTCATTAGGCCAAAAATAAAAGGTAAATCATCACAATAAATACTGCTAACAACGGACAAAAACTTACCTTTTGATCTGGACAACCGGAAATTATGAACTGTACATTAAGCTGAAATAAAAATACAGTAGAACAAAAAAGATTATTTGCCAAATGTCTAATACAATGATAAGAAATTTAATAATTAATTTTATCTACTTGAAAGAGTAATTTTATTTATCGTATCCCAATAAAAAATCACCATTAAATGAATTCAAATAATGTGCTACATTATGGATGTAAGTATTCCATTCGATAATAGAATACGAGAGAAAGAAAACAACGTGTATCGGTAAATAAAGAAAAATATTAGTAAGAAATGGAAGCACAAAGCGGCTGTTGTTGCACCAGTGGTTATCATTAAAAGCAATAGGGAAGAGGTTTGTAAGTAGAAAACAGTTCAACACAGAGAAACACTTCATCTAGTATGCAAGTACCTTCTTTGTTAGAAATGGCAAGACAAATTCGGCAGTTCTTGTATATCTCAAGTTATATGTGTTACCTTGTTGACCAAGAGTTCTGTCACCTAACTTAGGAGCTCGTTGGTGTGATAGCAAGGAAATATGATCATAATAAGAAGGCAATTAATTTTGCGAATGTTGATGAAGGAAGGCAGCAAAAGTTAAGATGGAATAGAAGTGAGGCAAAGGTCTGTAAACAGTTTGTAGCAACCGATAACAAGAAGCCGTAAGAACAAAACAGCAAAAGTTATGGCTTTGATGGTTTCAGTGACGTATCCCGCAGCTTAAGATTCCAGACGATGCATACATGGTCAACTTGGTGCGAATGATTATATTAGAAAGTTAGGTTGAGGGAAAACGTTCGTGTTTGTTGCCGATATTCAAAGTGTTGCACACTTCACTTAACTAACACAAGATTGACCGAATATACCTAAAGAGCTAATGGAAAGATTTATGAGGCTAGCTTTCGAAAAGCTGGAATGAAAATCACGAATCAAAGAACAATATTTTTCATATTTGCGAAAGCATTTTTATCAAGGTTTGTTCCATACCCCATCGTCAATTCAAATATGTATAACTGTTTTTGTGGAGTAACTAACAGCAGATCAGGTCGAAAGGTGTCTCCAGTTATAATGCATGGCTGTAAGATTCCACAAATATCATCATATATTGTACAGCCTTCAAGAGATTTGAGAGAACCTGCTAAAAACTACAATACTGANATTTGCTACTTGTTGGCTTCCCTCAACATTCGACTGTTAAAATTTACTTTTAGAATTTTTTTGTCACGACTTCATGGTGAAATCTTATTTTTGCACAGTGTTGACAAACGTAAAAAGGAGCTGGAAGGCATTCAGTTCATTGCAAAAGAGCATCCTTGTAGTAGCACAACCAAAAGATTTGCAGTACATAGAAAAAACGTTGGGCTGTGGAAAAAACGTGAAAACAAGTCACGTCAACTCTGAAATTCCTAGCAAATGTTGGCTTGGAGAACTTGGTAGAAAACTAAAAATCAAAACTGTGGAAGTTAGGTATAACGCATGTTCGCCTTCAATGCAGAAAACAAAGACAATACGTTGGGCGAAAATATCTAAAACGAAAAACTTCTGGAAATTTGTTTCCAAAGAACTAAGCTAATTGTCCCCCATTAAAAAAACACCGTATTCCTACCATAATCTGATAAAAAATTTTTTATAAAAAGTACTCACAGGATATACTGCAAAATCAATTTTCCACGCAGGTAGGGCATTTTTGCTAAACATTAAAAGTTTTATATAATACTGCCACTTATTGTGACGAAACAGCAGCCTAGAATGATGCGATTTCTAATCTACCACCTGCAGACAGTGATGCAAAACAGAGGACAGTAAGTTAGGTGGTCATATCAAAAATCGCAGCACATATTGTTGCGTGGTACAATGTTCGAGTTGAAGTGTTTAATCGCTAAGATTAAAGAAAGCATTTGGAAAAAATAAAAATATTTGAAAGGGAAGCCCTATTCCAAATCTAGTAGGCAAGTTGGTTGAATCAAAAGTAGTTCATAACTTACCATTACAACTCCAGAGCTAAACCCTTCAGCCCTCCCCTTCAACCAAGTGCTAGTTTGGGGCAGTTTTGAATATCACAATAGTGAAGATACAAAGGCTTTATAAACAACGTCAAAATATGGGAAGCACTGTTCATGTTGGCTGCACTGGTTTCAACCTTTCGAAAATTTGTTATGTTACAAGTTATTCTCAGTAGTTTGAAGAAGGAGAGTTTGAAATTGATCTCGCAAAAAATCCTAAGGTCACTGCACTTACAGATTATAAAGTCAACTTGGTGGCCTGGCTTAGATGGAGGATGGAACCAATTCGCTTTGTGCTTCTCCTTTTGTTAAAAGAAGGTGTTCGTAATAACCAGATTGAGTTCAATGCAGAGTACCAACAGAATGAATGGCAGTATCCCCTAATTTTCGACATGTTGATGCTATGTTCTCAATTTTATTACTCAACCGACTTAATTTTCTACTGGATTTGCACGGCTCTTTTTCTCAGATTCCTAGCACCAATAATTTCATCTAAAATCTAAAAGACTTTTTATTAATCAAACAAAGTAACTTCGACTTAGTAGCTGAACGTGTGGAGTGAAGCCAGTAGAATACTTATACCAGCGTCAGCCACCAACTGAACACAATTCAGAAAAATGTGAAAATTGTATAAACTTACAAAACGCTAGAGAATAAAACAAACAAAACCATGCACTCACTTCTTGTCATTAGGCCAAAAATAAAAGGTAAATCATCACAATAAATACTGCTAACAACGGACAAAAACTTACCTTTTGATCTGGACAACCGGAAATTATGAACTGTACATTAAGCTGAAATAAAAATACAGTAGAACAAAAAAGATTATTTGCCAAATGTCTAATACAATGATAAGAAATTTAATAATTAATTTTATCTACTTGAAAGAGTAATTTTATTTATCGTATCCCAATAAAAAATCACCATTAAACGAATTCAAATAATGTGCTACATTATGGATGTAAGTATTCCATTCGATAATAGAATACGAGAGAAAGAAAACAACATGTGTATCGGTAAATAAAGAAAAATATTAGTAAGAAATGGAAGCACAAAGCGGCTGTTGTTGCACCAGTGGTTATCATTAAAAGCAATAGGGAAGAGGTTTGTAAGTAGAAAACAGTTCAACACAGAGAAACACTTCATCTAGTATGCAAGTACCTTCTTTGTTAGAAATGGCAAGACAAATTCGGCAGTTCTTGTATATCTCAAGTTATATGTGTTACCTTGTTGACCAAGAGTTCTGTCACCTAACTTAGGAGCTCGTTGGTGTGATAGCAAGGAAATATGATCATAATAAGAAGGCAATTAATTTTGCGAATGTTGATGAAGGAAGGCAGCAAAAGTTAAGATGGAATAGAAGTGAGGCAAAGGTCTGTGAACAGTTTGTAGCAACCGATAACAAGAAGCCGTAAGAACAAAACAGCAAAAGTTATGGCTTTGATGGTTTCAGTGACGTATCCCGCAGCTTAAGATTCCAGACGATGCATACATGGTCAACTTGGTGCGAATGATTATATTAGAAAGTTAGGTTGAGGGAAAACGTTCGTGTTTGTTGCCGATATTCAAAGTGTTGCACACTTCACTTAACTAACACAAGATCGACCGAATATACCTAAAGAGCTAAAGATTCCACAAATATCATCATATATTGTACAGCCTTCAAGAGATTTGAGAGAGCCTGCTAAAAACTACAATACTGAGTTGTGTCGCCAAGTATATCGGCCTTGTTTTGCAGCGGCGACAACATGAAGAAGGGTTTCTGGTTCAGATGGACTTAGGTTACATTTGGATAGATTTTTACGAGTTGCAAGGATGTTATTCAAATAACGAATGGTAAACCTCAATATCTCTTTGGGAAGCTTCTTTTGAACTTCAGACCAAAACTTGTTATATTTTGAAGTGGCGTTGTCGAACAGAAATGAGAGAATAATATCTTAAGTAGTAAGATGACTTTGTAAACGCTCCTTGTGTTCTCTCTGCACAGCTTCCAAAACTTCTTTTGTGCTTTTATAAATATCATGTTGTATGTTGGTACTATTGCTTGTGTTTTTCCACAATGTTCGGATATTATCATTTGATGAGGACTTAAGAGCGTTACGGGTGACAGTTTGGCACTGGTGACAGTTTGGCACTGGCACAAGTTTTGTGGTAGGTAGCTGCAAGTTGAGCCCAAATTGATTCCTGGAAAGAATAATGGAGCTAAGAATGGCATTTAACAGGCACGTCAAGCCACTGGCGTATGTATTTAGAGACCAGGTTGTCGAGATTTTCCGCCTTGCTATCTATCTATCTATCTATCTATCTATCTATCTATCTATCTATCTATCTATCTATCTATCTATCTATCTATCTATCTATCTATCTATCTATCTATCTCTCTCTCTCTCTATCTATCTATCTACCTATCTATCTGTCTATCTGTCTATCTATCTATCGAACATGTGGTCGCTCTTATCGTGAGGTGAAAAACCAAGTTGGTTGTATATGTCAGCCCTAATATATTGAATGAATGTATTAAAACATATGTTAAAGAGTAGTGGACTAAGACAATCTCCTTGTAAAAGGCCACGACAAACTTTTATGGCTTCAGTTGTAAAACGATCAGTGATAAATGCTGTTGTAAATTCAGTGTAAAGACTGGTGATTAGAGACTTAATTTTGCCAGGAATGTGATGGTGATCTAGAACAGATGTTACTGGGTTATAGTGAACTTCACCAAAAGCATTTTTTAAGTCTAAAAGAGTAATGAGTAGGGAGTGTTGATTAGTGCGAGCCTTGTTTATTACATGTGCCATCATTGCAGTATGTTCTAAAGTACCCGAGATCTTAGAAGTGAAGCCCTTTTGAATCTGGTGTTCAACAAAGTTATTATCCTTCAGGTGTTCCAATACTGAGTCGTGCAAAGAGGATGTAAAAACTTTTAATGGAACCGTTTCAAGGGTAATTGGTCGAAAGTTAGAAGGGTCATCGGTGTTAACTCTCTTATGTATTAAAATCGTAAAGCCCTTTTTCCATTCAGGAGGACCCTCGCCAGAAATTCATATGATCTTAATTATTTCTGTGAGGAAAGACCGCAGATAGGGCCATCGTTTAAAGAAAATTATAGATATTTTATCTAGTGGGCATGGTGAGGCACATGACTTCATACTACGAATAACTGATGTGATTTTTTGATATGATGGAGGATCAGTGTTGAAAGGGTGCTCAGGTTCGTTAAAGACGGTATCCATAATGGAATTGTGAAATGTTTGTTGGGAATTGTCGATGTAAGAATTTTTGAAAAGTATTGGGTGCAACAGACTTTGGAGAAGGTTGGAAGTATTGCAGAGCTCTTTTGCAGCACACGCTTTACGTAGCCCCAAACGTTTTTGGAGATGAAGTTATCGTGGTTAGATAGAGTGTGAATGTTATGAGGAGTCAGTTTTTGGTGAAGCAATTGGGAAACGTATTTTATTTCCATGACTGTTGCGTTGCTTTTTTTAAAAGTGATTTTAAGTCCTTATTTAATTGGTTATAATAATAATAATAATAATAATAATAATAATAATAATAATAATAATAACAAAAACAAAAATAAAAATATACTAATAAGATAAAATGAACTGCTTAACTGGGAACAGGGCAGAATGTAATGAAGGTCCTATAAAATAAGGGTCCTGGGGGTACCTTGCTTTCATGACCTATTAACAAACACTACTATAATCTTGGAATAGCTTGTCGGACAAATAAGATTTTCGAATTTTTGAAACATTGGAAAAGGGCTTGGGTACTCAAGTATTGTATAATATCAAAAAATTCATGAGCTGGAATTTCAATTTTGTTTTCAGTTTAGTATCCTTTGCACGCAGATATTTCATACCAAATGAATCTTCTATTTATTCATAAATAGAGGAATGATGTTGACTAAAACCGTAATTTTGTCAGTCACTACAATAGTTTGCATAAATTCTGAAAATGATAGCACTTCTGAAAACGCTTTCTCCTGTTCGTTGTGTATCACTGTTAAACCGATGCTGCCGACCTCGACCAATCGCAAAGACTGTACTTATGGTACAGCGGTATCCGGTTTACTGACCTTTTAAAGGCTAGGCGGTGCCAGTGCAAAGGTCAGTTTGGGTATGTAACACATATCAAAGTCAATTACTTTTAGCAATCTTTGCGACTTCTTTTTTGCTGCCTGTTGTTTTAATTCCAATCTCTACTGAGGTGGGGGTAAGGCCCAATATCACAGTAATCTTTAGATTTTTAACATAATTTTTTTTAGCAAAAATGATAGTTGCGCGTCGATTCTCCATTGTTTCCGTTCTTTGTTCACGCTCACAATCTTTGACAGCAGATCTGATGTATTACTACAAAGCTCTTTCGATGACAGTTTCAGACCTTATTCAACTAACCCATCTATTTACGCTCTATTAAAAATGGGACCGTGGAAAGGAAAGAAATAGCTAACAATTGTTAAAAAATTTGACTACAGTTTTGAGGCGGTCAATATATTGGGAAAAGGTAGGGAACATAACTTAATTAAACATAAAATCATGTAAACTATCCTTCCTATGACCGATTAAACCCACACCCATGCTGTTCACATCAACTATCCGTATTTCGGCCACAAACGGATCGAACTGATTCGGCCAACCCACAGGGTTGCATAAATAAATGTCACGACTACATTCAAGTCTACACGTTCTGTACCAGAACTTTCCATCAGTCCAATAACAAATGACAAGCGAAGTATTTTTCAAAACGTTGCCCAGCATAAATTATTAGGTCCATGACACAATAAACTTTATCACCCATATATCTAAGAATTCAATTTGACCCGACTAAAACGAATACATATTACCGAATTAAAAGTATTATTAATAAAGCCACAGAAAAAGGGCAAAACCACTGAATGTTTAGCACTTGAACACACATACAGCCAGCCAACGAGATTGGAAGATAGCACACATACAGACATGATGGAGTGGGTACAAACTACGAATGCATGGAGAAACTGTGACTCATCAAAGAATTTTTTTTAAGCGTCAGGCATAACTAATAAGTACCGCAGCACACAGGAATGGCTCTGGATGACTCACCCTCCCCCCCTCTCTCTCACACACATACACGCACACACATACACGCACACACATACACGCACACACATACACGCACACACATGAAGACACATAAATGAAAACTAAATATTTTATTTATTAAACTGTTATCTCAAGCTAAGTGATGTGATCGTCCAAAACTGACGAAAAACGTCTTTGATGTATTAGAATTTAATCTTACTGCTAGAACGTAAAAATATTGTATTGAAAACTACGAAGGTTTGGCTGTAACTGCTGCCTTCGTCCAAATAGACAAAACACAAACTAAATGAATTTCAAACAGGTGGCAAGACAAAAAGTCTCTATCACAAGACTATAATACTTAATTCACCTTGAAAAGTTTCCTCACGAATTGCTGTACATCTTTCGAGAGCACTGGATACCCTTTCAAGAAAATACAACAAGACTGTATTATTGTGATGCTGGTCCTAACATTTATAGGGTCCAAAAATCGTACACACAAGGAGGTCTACCTAGGGTAGACAACAATTCACTGAATTGAAACAACAGACCTCCACTAACGGGTATAAAGAGCAGTATTTAGGATTCGCACGTAGGCATTATCTTTAGTCAGCTCTTGGTACTCGTCTTCTTTTATTAAGCTTTCCTATGTTGTCTTCATCATTTGTCAAAAAGCCTTGTTACTATCTATAAATCGTTACAAGTAATACAGATCAAACCTGACGCAAGAAAGTACAATTTTCGTGNACACATACACGCACACACATACACGCACACACATACACGCACACACATACACGCACACACATGAAGACACATAAATGAAAACTAAATATTTTATTTATTAAACTGTTATCTCAAGCTAAGTGATGTGATCGTCCAAAACTGACGAAAAACGTCTTTGATGTATTAGAATTTAATCTTACTGCTAGAACGTAAAAATATTGTATTGAAAACTACGAAGGTTTGGCTGTAACTGCTGCCTTCGTCCAAATAGACAAAACACAAACTAAATGAATTTCAAACAGGTGGCAAGACAAAAAGTCTCTATCACAAGACTATAATACTTAATTCACCTTGAAAAGTTTCCTCACGAATTGCTGTACATCTTTCGAGAGCACTGGATACCCTTTCAAGAAAATACAACAAGACTGTATTATTGTGATGCTGGTCCTAACATTTATAGGGTCCAAAAATCGTACACACAAGGAGGTCTACCTAGGGTAGACAACAATTCACTGAATTGAAACAACAGACCTCCACTAACGGGTATAAAGAGCAGTATTTAGGATTCGCACGTAGGCATTATCTTTAGTCAGCTCTTGGTACTCGTCTTCTTTTATTAAGCTTTCCTATGTTGTCTTCATCATTTGTCAAAAAGCCTTGTTACTATCTATAAATCGTTACAAGTAATACAGATCAAACCTGACGCAAGAAAGTACAATTTTCGTGTTCTTGCTGGTGATAAGTTAACTGGAAGAACCCTAGATAAAACAAATGACAGCATATTTCCTCCAAACAACTCAATAAAAAAGAGATTACTTTACTTCAAACATGTTAATAGATTTTGAAGTTATATTATTTTTCAAGTTTAATCCACCCACCTGTTACGTGGTACAAACCGTTTTATTTCTAACTGTAAGAAATACAATAACCCTACAGTAACAGTAATGTAAAGAAAAACAAATCCAATTAAACAAACGTTCCCTCAGCTTTAATCCTTCAATACCTTTCTTATTTGCTACAAATGAACTTGTGGGCAATGACACTGCCTTGATCGGTTCTCCAAGCCATCTCTCCACTTCCTCAGCAGCAGGTAGTGTTTTGGAGTTAATTTCCAGAACTGTAAATCAAAATTATCAAAACACAAAATAATGATGGGAAAACGAACAATCGTCTACCAAAATGTACCTTTAATTATCCCTTTAAAATGAGGGGACCGAAACAAAGTATTACGAGCTGCATAATAAGGGGTCCTGAACAAGTTAAAACCACCTTTCTCATTTTCTCCATAAGACTAATTTTAATTCCATGTCTTCGAAGTAAATATTGTGTGAAATAGCTTGAGAAACGTCTTGTTTTAACTGAAAACCATTAACAATAAAAACTACAGTACTACAGGGTTATCAAACTGCACGACTCGAAAATTACAAAAAAACTACCAGCTACAAGTCTACACGGTCACGTAGCTACAAGACTAGATGGCTATAAGGACACGTCGCTCTAGGGTTTGAAGGCACAAATTACACAATTACATGGCTCTAAATAATGTGGCTGCAAGGAAATAAAATTACCAAGGAAAAAGTTTTAAAGCTACAAACCTGTAAGGAGAAAAAAAGGCTATAACGTTGCAAAGTCAAACATACCCAAAGACAACTTTCTGGAACATTCACAAAAAGCCCGCATTCTATTCCACCTACAATAAAATTCGTTGGAATGACTTGAGGATAGAGTATGTAACAATATCACTATAATAATACACAAAACGTCCAACAACCAGAAATCAAGCCTAACTTGCTTGCTTGCTGACATCACCAGTAGAAGACTGACGCCAGTGGAAGAAGCAAATACTTCTACAAATTTACTCTGTGTAGCATTAGTGATTATCGTTGTTCCCCTTAAGGACTGTTTCCTGTATTTGCTACAAATGAATTACTCCAGTAAAGCGGTATTATTGTGTTGTAGAACCTTCGTGGGTTGTTTAAAAGCTTTTTCAACCTTCGGACGTTTGTAATATAACAATTTTCTGTCAGTAATTTGGTTACTGTCGATGCCTTTGCAATAGAGAGAACTCAGCAGTTGCTATAAAAAATGTTATCTTTCTTTTAGTGTGATCTACACACTTTTGAAGATGTTCTGACCTCTGTTGTTTTACCTTTCTTCCTTGCAATCACTTGCATTACTGGATCTAACAAGTGTATGTGTACACCTCTGCGTATACATACATCTCTTGGGCGAAGGTTAGGGTACACACTTTTCTCTATAATAACGTGCAATTCTACCCTCTGAAAGCACATACCTTTGAATTTAATGGAAATATCCTGAATTTCTTATGTTACAGATAACTGAAAATTACTAGAGATGAATTTCAGATAAAAATGGAAAATTCATCATCCGCACATTCATCCAATATCTTGGTTTGTCGGGTTTTTTGCCAAAGGACTTTCATGAAGGTGTAATAGCAACATTAGTTTAGATCTTGTTAAAGTAGGTGGGTTTGGATGCATGCACATTATCTGTGGAGTGTCTCCTAAGTAAAGGAATACCATTTTCCAGATTTAGAACTAAAACAATTTTTTTTTAGAACTAAAAATGCTGAACAAAACCGCAAAACTTGTCGACAAAAATTGCCAATCACCATCCATCAGCTCTTGGACTAAGGCAGTAAACTCTTTGGTTTAAGGAGAGTATTTATACTATCTCTGCCTATTAGAAAGAACATGAAGGCGGGGGGGGGGGGGGGGGCAAAAAAACCCCCCAT